>JAEDXY010000108.1:0-50000 GCA_019395295.1 Osmanthus fragrans | reverse complement strand
CTTATGGAACTTAGACTTATGGTTATGAGAAGACCCCTTGTTCTGTGGTGGTTGAAAAGCTAATTGCACAGTTTCAACAGTTTTACGTCGCATCATATACTCATCTTGGGCACATACTACAATAAGGTCATTTAAATCTCATTTATCTCACTGAGTATTATAAGCAACCTTAAGCTGATTGAATTGGCTAGGAAGACTATTTAGAACATGATAGACTAGGAAATGCTCTATAATGGAAATTTTTAGAGCATGCCACCAGGAGGGCAAGTAGGTTCGTTTTGTAACCTTTTTAGAGCCTTTAGTTTAGATGATGTATTTATCTATCTTCATAACATGCTTCCTAACTCCAGTTGTACCATCATATCTCATATTCATCATTTTGTCTATTAGATCTCCAGCTTCAGCTTTATCGGACTCAACAAATCTTCCTCATTTGGCATCCACAAAACTTTTGACATTTTCATTTTCTGAAATAGCACTCATAATGGAATTGGATATAGAGCGCTTAATAATTTTCAAACAAAGTTTGTTGGTCCTTTCCCATTTTTCATACTCTGCCACATATTCAGGAGTGCTATGGGTTTCAAAAGCTGCTTCTCCATTGCAAAATCCAAGCCCAAAAGATCAAGTGCTATTTCTACGTCTCGTTTCCATCTCACATAATTATTCACAATCAAGGTTTCAATAGCAGACAATTGACTTGAAAGAGATGAGGCATTTAAACATATGGAAACATAAAATATCATATTTAATACTATCCAAACATAATTCATGCAGTCAATGGATGATAACATAGCCATCTAATTAGCATAGGCTATTAATTAGATAGATCGTAATTAAAGTCAAAACCGTATTAACCTTATTACGGTAAGAACCTAGGTGCATCATTATAAAGTTACATTTGGGCTGACAATACAACATGCTTAAAGTACTTTCAAAACATTTCATAAAGCTAATTAACAAGATCACATTGGTTTTTGAAATATCAACATCTTTAGGCGGAAGGAGATTTCAAGAGCAAAGTAAACTCATTAATTGCATTATGCCATTTTTCAAAACATCACATATAATAACACCTTTGGACAATATACTATATGATATAATTCAAAAATGTGATGCTAACACCTTTTTTTTTTTGGTAGAGAAAATCGAATAAATAACAATAAGTGTGCCACTTGGCAGCTACCACCCACTTTTATTTCAAAATATTTCTCTTAATGGGATAACAAGGATCATCTTAAAGCCTATAAAAAAATTGAATCACAAAAATAATAATCATGTAACTTATCAAAATCATCAACCGGTGAAAGACAAAATTCATATGAGATTGAAAGACAAAATTGGCAACATAATTTCAATATATGAAATATGAAATTTAAATGAACAAATAATAACAATATTTAAATATATAAACATTTTAACGACTATATAAAAGTCGCCAGTTTTAAATATAATTTTATTTTGGTCAACATTAAAATATATAGGGCAATTCCATTTAAAATATAACTTTAAAACCCTTTTAAATTTCAAATTTAATACCTCATTTCGAAAATTGCATTTTGACCCTGGATTTAAAATCCCTTTTCCTTTAATTGCATGCAGGGGCGGGGGGCCTATAATTTCCCTATTTAGAACCTAGGCTCTTGCCTCCATCTTCATACAATCCTAGTGGCTAACTGCCCCAGCGTCAATGCAGTGGGAGCAGGAGGCAAAATAACATCTAAACAATTTCAAGAAATTAAGGAGTAAATATAAACTGGTCTTTGACTTAAGAGTTACTTGGCAAGTATGTTAAAAATTGAATAAAATGGCATGAGGTAAATGAAAAACAGATTATGACGATGAATTCAGTTTCTTGCAGCTATAAAAGAACTTGTAGAGTATCCTGATTTTCCTAGCAGGGTCTGGGTATATACAACATACACCTACAAAAGAAGTATATCATGCAGCAGGAAAGTTCTTTTTCGTTTCAATGATGGAAGAAAATAGAAAAGGCACGGGAAGACTCAAACTACTAAAAATTAAATTAACAAAGCTGGCAACTTCCAAATGTACAAGTCAAATTCTAGAGGCTAGTTAGTTGGATTTGCTTACCGGAAGAAAACAGAATCACACGACTTAAATTAATTCCAAAAAACTTTGAATTGGTGGCCGAAAGTCAGAATAGAAAACTTCGAATTGGTAGGTCCTAGAAACTTTAGAATTACTCAGACAGAGAAAAATATTGTTTTTATGAAGGATTCTAATCTTAGCATGGAGGCTCTGATACCAATTGTTATATTTAACAATAATCATGCTAAGAAACAAAAATCACAATTCGATTTTGATAGTTTAAGATTCATACATGCATAAGACATCTTCGATATATTAGCAACTAGATCTTCCTCTCTTTGCGCCCCATCAATGGGGCAAGCCAATAAAACTATATAGAGAGTAGAGGAGACCTAGCCTTTATATAAAAATTTATTGACCTGTTCCATTAACGACTCCAACACTAATTAAGGTTTACCTATTTCTGGCCCACATACTTAAATTACCGCATTATATTAAATATAACACGTAAGGTGTAAAACGGCTCAAATGATTACTTAACACATTGGGCTTAATCATAGTATCATTATGAACCATACATAGGGAAAATTTCATAATTAAGAGGTTATATATCACCCATTTCAAAACTAAGAACAAATGTTCAAATTTTAAAAATCAGATATTAATTAAAATTTATTTTATAATTTAATTAATTAAGCATATATTTTAGTAATTAAATATATTTGTTGACGTCAAAAAATATCAGTACGTATTTGAGTCAACTTTAAGAAAAAGGGGTGAAATTTGTATTGATAATTGAGTTTGAAAGTATGATTATGAGGTCGGTTTTTGCGTTCTTTTCGTGTCCTTTAAGTGCGGAGACTTCGATCCTTTTATAGAGGATCTTAGGCTAAAAAATGATAAGAAATGTGTCTAATCAGTCACTTCAAGCAATGCCGAGCTTAGATTAGTGTCCCATCGCTATTAATCCTGATTGGTGGACGAGGTCGGTTCTCATCAAATCCTAATGATGCTGTCTTTTACCAAGTAGGTGTATGTTGTATATACCCAGACCCTGCTAGACTTAGGCTTCCCTTTCCTAGAGTCATCCGAAAGTTTCTGTCTTTTTTGGGGCATAGCTCCAACCCAGCTATACCTTAACGGGTAGCGAACTCTGATCGCCACCCTCATTCTTTAGGGTAGGATAGAAATCCCCGAGATAAGGGTAGAGCAGTTCAACTCCCTGTTCAACTTTGAGAAGGACAAAAAGAACTCGGGCTGGTGGTACACCAGCGTTAGGCCGAGGACGAGAGGTTCCTTAGTCTTAGACACTTCCTCTTCAATAAAAAGGTGGAAAGAAGAATTCTTCTTCATCTTCGGAGAGTGACAGTTCCACCCTGTCGAGGAAAATAGGGATGATGTCATCCCTGCTTTATACCATCATTTGCGTAAGTTTGCCAGTTCGTATTTCCTTTATTACCCATCCTTAAGAGAACAGTTCCAACAAGTTTTTCGGTTTGCAGATTATAAGGTGGTCATCCTGAGTTCGGAGGATCGGAGATGAGCTGAAGCAATTAGGGGATTACCTAAGAGGTAGAGATCCTACAAATTCTTAATCTCGGAGGACGATCTCTTCCAAGCAGGGTTACTCTGAGCTCAGCCATTTTCCCTCAGCAGCAGGGACTTTTGCATTACATACTACCTCCAGTAAGTCTTTCTGGCAATCTATAATTGAATTTTCATTATCTTTTATGACATATGGTGTTAACAAAATTTCCTTCGTGGAAGTCCTCCACAAGAAATGCTGAACTTTAGGGTGGTAATGGAAGTTGCCGCTAAGAAGGGCAAAAGGAAGGAGATCCTTCCTGCCGTCGTTATCCAACCTCAAGAGGAGGAAGAGATAGTTCCTCCTCTGAAGAGGAAGTGTTCAGAAGGGACTTTGGCTGTGAATCCTGCTGTGGCGACCACAGTTGGGTTGTCTTTTCTGATGATGATGCCACCGAGGTTGGACCCTGTCATTTCCTCCTTACCTGCTAGAGAGGTCGGCTCTTCGAGGTCTCAAGAGAGGTGCATTGATTTATAGAGGTCGAGCTTGGAAGGGTTGATGGGCCATCACCTAGAGAACTTCCTGGATTACCTCCGAGCTCCCTCCCCAGCAAGAGAGTCAACAACTTCACTCCTTCATTCCCTCCGAGACTCAGCAAACCTATTTACCCGGAGCTAGACTGAGAGAGAGCAAGGCTTCGTAGTAGAGATGCCCGTGGGGGAGGCCATAGTAGCTGCTCAGCTTCACAGCCACAGGTCGGTCCTCTATATGATGGCGTTAGCAAAGAATGTATATTTTTTCCGAGCTTAAACACTTAGCTTTTATCAGATATCCATTGTGCGGTAAGCTAACTTAGTTCTCCTTTACTGATTCAGGTCAAAGCTGAACTAGACAAGATGTTAGCAGTGAAGGACCAAGCCATGGGACTTTTCAAGAACATGGAGCTGAAAAGGGCCGCATTTTTCGAAGAGAAGAAAGGCTACGAAAACCGTCTGAACAAGATGGGAATTGAGCTTGAAGTAAAGGCGGGCTTAGAGCTCTGTTTGCTGGATGAGCTTGAGCCCTTGAAGGTCTGGGGTGAGAGGGCCAACCAAAGTGCTACTGATGAGAAGAGGAGGGCTGAAAAGCTACAGGCTCAGCTGGATGAAGAACGAGTTAGGCCGCCATAGCAAAGAAGGAAGCTACAGAGGCGGAGAAGAAGGTGGAGGAGGCTAAGGCGAAAGCAACTTAGGTCGTAGATCTCTGGAGAGCCTCTCTTGAGTTTGACACCCTTGCTCAGGATGCTTATGTGGTGGCCTTGGGGTAGATCATGAGATACATCTGCCAGGAGAGGCTTGACTTCGATGCAGCGTTCTTAAGATAGGCTCTAGAAGAACAGAAGAAAGAGCTGTAGGGATTGTCATAGCTAGCAGGGGTCCACATCTCACCGGCTGATGAGGACATAGAGCGAGATGCTCCTGCCCCTCCTGTTTAATAGCTATTCTCCTTAAATATGGTGTTTTGTCTTTTAACTTTCCATTCCCAATATTGTATTGAATTTCAAGTTTTAATCGAATCTAGTTTTGTAAGTCTTGACTTTTGCGTTTTGTTTCTTGAATGTTTCTTTTGAGCAGAAATTCTTTCTTCCAAATACAAAAATTTACCTAAGTGTTGCAGCTTACACGTCCTTAGTCCACTCACTTGTAGAAGCGAAGTGTTACTGTTCATGAGAGAAAATTTGTCCAAGTGTTCCAGTACATGCAACCTTAGTTCGGCTCACTTGAAGAAGTGAAGCTTTGAATATTTCAGTGATATAAAATTTGTCTAAGTGTTGCAGCACATGCAACCTTAGTTCGGCTCACTTGAACAAGTGAAGCTTTGGATATTTCCATGATAGGAAATTTGTCTAAGTGTTGCAGCACATGCAACCTTAGTTCAGCTCACTTGAAGAAGTGAGCTTTGGATATTTACGTGATAGGAAATTTGTCTAAGTGTTGCAGCACATGCAACCTTAATCCGGAAAATATTAGTTATTCAGGAATAAGGAAATGCCATTTATTGATAATGTAATTTTTCATACAAGGGTTTTGAGGACGCTCGTGGTCCTCTACTTCATTGGTAATATTTGCGGAAGTGTTCAGCATTCCAAGGATGCGGGAGAGGTTTTCCTTCCATATCTTATAACTCGTAGGCTCCTTTGGACAAAGCTTTTGTGACCACATAGGGTCTTTCCCAGTTCGGACCTAAAGTTCCTAATTCGACTTCTCTCGTGGCGATGAAAATTCTTCGTAGGACCCAGGATCCTACCTCAAATTCTCGTTTCCACATCTTCTAGTTGTGGTAGCACGCATTTCTCTGCTTGCATACTGCATTTCCGAGCTCAGCATCATCCCTCATTTCTTCCAACAAATCTAGCTCTCCTCTAAGAGCCTTTTCGTTTTCAATTGTGTCATAAGTGGCAGTTTGGAACGACGTGATCCCTATTTTCAAAGGGATTACTGTTTCAACGCCAAAGGCTAGAGAAAATGGTATTTTCCCAGTGCTGGTTTTCGTAGTGGTGCGGTAAGACCACAACACACTGGAGAGTTCGTCGACCCATCTTCCTTTGAGGAACGACGTTATTTGCCTTCAATGTATGCTTTATGATCTTATTGATGGCCTCGACCTGGCCATTGGCCTGGGGATGGTTTGGTGTGGATAAGTGTTTCCTGATACCAAGTTCTTCACAGAAGTTGATGAGGTGGGGGTTATCGAACTGCCTTCCATTATCGGTTATAATGGAATAAAGTATTTTGAACCTGCACACAATGAACTTCGATAGGAAGTCAATGGTCTTTTGCTCGGTAATCATCATAAGAGGTTCAGCTTCGGCCCACTTAGTGAAGTAATCAACCCCAATTATGGCGTACTTAGCCTTTCTTCATCCCATGGGCATTGGGTCAATCAGGTTGACCCCCCATTTTGCAAAGGGCTAAGGTGCCACCACAAAGTTAAGCTCTTGTGGGGGTGCTTTGGTGAAGGGAGCAAGGTGCTGACACTTGTCACATTTCTTGTAGAAGCCCGAAAAATTTAATGAAAGTAGACTCATAATTTCTATGAGATGATCTAAGCTTATGAAGAGCTTATGCCCAGCTCCCATAAGGAAAGGAAGCCCAATACTAGTCCAATATGTCTTAAATAAATTTACAAAGTCATGAAGATTCAAATTGCAACTCAAGTTATTTTTAAAAGTTTTTTGATGAAGTTGGATGTAGTTTAATGTCTTTCAAATGTCTAGGTCCACACGTTTATGACTAAAATTGCATTATTTGACATATACCGTATTTGGTCATGGCACATACCGTATTTGACACTTATCGTATATAGACTTACCGAATTGTGGAACTTAACGTATTTTAGCAAAATTCGGTTGACCGAACTACATTTCGGTCGATCGATTAAGCCAAACTTGTTCTTACCGTATTTCGCCGAGTTTTGGTCGACCGACTCCAGAGTCCGGTTGACTGGTTGGTCAGTTCGATCGACCGAAGTTGCCAGAAAATGAAAATTCTCGAATTTAGACATTTATTTTTCTTCAATTATTTTCTTAAATGTCTAAGGAGTGACTACTCACGTTTTTTTAGAATAAAAATCCATCAATTTATGCATTTAACACCCAAAACCTGTTACAATTACTACCCCCTTTTTATTATAAGAAAACCTTTCATTTTCTTTAGGTTACTCCCAGTTTACCTTTAAATAGGTGCATGGTTTCACTTCAAAATCATCCACAACATTTCTCTAAACATTTCACTCAAGAAAAGTTTTCAAAAGAGAGAAGAAAGATAGAAAATGAGGGAGAGAAAGAATTTCTTTCGAGTCCGGGTGCCGCTAGGAAGACAAAAGTTCAACGTCCAACTTCATCAAAACTTTTCAAAAACATCAATTTCAAAGCATCAAGTCCAGGTAGGTAGAGGTGCAAAGTGTTTATTTCGTTTTCAAGTTATATTTTTCCATGTAAAAGTATGAATGTAATGATACCTCCGGGTACACTGTTTCGGCACCACCATGTTTTAATAAAATGGTACCTTCGGATATGGTGCTTCGGCACCTCTATAGTTGAATGATCATTCTCCGGCTCGAGGCATCATGTTAAGTCATGACTCAACAGTTATTGGATTTTGTCGGAAATCCTTCTACGCGGCGGTTCTATTTCTTTTAAAGGCTACAGTTTGAAATTGTATAATTTGATAACGAATGCACCTATGATATCTATTGAATTTTAAACTCATGGGTTTATTCTCTTACTACAGGTTTATACGATTGTGCACGAGACGTGGATGACGATAGGTGAAGATGCAGCATGCTATGGGAAGCCGGTGATTTTACATGTTTAGTAAATTATGAAATGTTTTAAATAAATTTCACATGAATAATGTGAATGGAACTATTTTATTAAATGTTTCTTTTCCAATGAATAATGCATATGTAGGAGTTTTTTTTAAGCGTTTACTTGAATTTGATGTCAACTATGAACTTATCAACATTTTGAAAGTTGTTACTTATGATATGGAATCTTTTCTCTAAATAAATTACTTTTGTTTTAAATACATGAATTAAACATTTATGTTTTATGCTTTCCGCTATTTTTATAATTACTTATCAAGAAAACGACTATAGTTAAGTGATGGTTCGATCCATACGGGTTGGGGCATTACATTTCTTTACGAACTTAAGAGCCTTTTTTTCTCATAGTGGGCCAGAAATATCCTTGGCGTGAGATTTTGTGAGCCAAGGATTGCCCACCGGAATGGTTCCCACACATTCCTTCATGTATCTCCTGGAGGGCGTAGAAAGCCTTTTCTTCGTTCAAACATCTTAGCAAAGGGGTTGAGTATCCTCTTTTGTAAAAAGTGTTGTCTATTAGGGTGTATCTGGCCAACCTGATTCACAGTCGCCTTGCTTCCACGGGATCTCTAGGGCACACCTCATTTTTTAAGTAGAGGTTGATTTCGTCAAGCCAGGTGGGTTTAAGATCTACCATCATGGACTCGACTTCTCCCCTTTTAATAGTAGATCATAAGATTCTCCCTACAGGGATACTGTCGAACTCTTCGATTCCTTCACTCGTTGCTAACTGAGCTAAAGTATCAGCATGTCCGTTCTGCGATCTTGGAATTTACCTCACTTGTATGGTCTGGAAACTTTCGAGCTCCTTTCTTATGACTTGGAGATGTGTTGTTGATTTGATTGACCACTAGTTGTGAATCACTGTGTATCATCAATTTGGTGATTCTTAACTCTTGAGCCATTCTTATTCCGGCAATCAGGGCTTCGTACTTGGCCTTATTGTTGGAAGTGTTGAAATAAAAAGGCAAAGCCTCGCAAAACAAGTGACGATCGGGGCTAATTAGTACTACCTCAACTCTGGACCTGGTCTCGGTAGAAGATCCATCCACATAGAGCTCCCAAGGGGTGCCTGACACAAATCTTTCCACCGGTTCCACGCTAAATTCAGCCACAAAGTCAGCAAGGGCCTGCCTCTTGATAGAAGTGCGAGGTTTGTATTTTATGTCAAACTGTCCTAGTTCGACTGCCAACTTTACTATCCGATCTGACGTGCTAGGCTTCTGTAATGTTTGTTTCGACGGGTAATTGTCAAGATTTCAATGGTATGCTCTAAGAAATAAGGTCTTAGTTTTCGGGCAGCTATGATTACATCGTATGCCAGTTTTTCCAAAGGTGAGTATCTGAGTTCGGCCTCGTGGAGAGCCTTACTGGTATAGTAGACGGGATGTTGTATTCCTTCCTTTTTCGTTGCGAGGACAGAACTGAGGCATGTTCCGACACACCAAGGTATAACATCAAAGTTTCTCCTGCTTTGGGTTTGGACAACACTGGTGGTTAAGCCAATTGCTTCTTCAGCTCGTCAAAAGCATTTTGACACTGTAACGCCCCAATTTTTCATACATCTTTTGAGGTGCTACCAAGAATAATTCCATTTACTTAAATGCGGAATGATAACATTTTATTCTCCAAATAAACAGAACATTCGTAAATAATCATAAAATCATGTTTTTAAATAATAAAATAACAATTTAAACATTCTCAACATGACAATAAATTTAAAATGCAATAAAACCTAGAAACTTTATTTGTCGAAAATCCATTTTCTTCGAATCCCTTGACAATCCGCTGCACCATCCCGTCACTGTTCCAATCGACCTGAACTAACCTGTAAAATTTGTAAGAGTGAGTATTTTAAAAACACCCAGTAAGATACGTGCAGTTTCTACACACAATTATATGCAATAAAATAACATTTCATACCACTCTTTTTTTATGGAGTACATCAGTGACCAAGCGACACACCCATCTTAGGTCCACTTATAATCCCGTAGGATTTCACTTCTGTTTTTAAAAAAAAAACTCGAAAGTCCATCGGCAAATCATGTATATTTAATAGAACATCAAAGCGTAAAGAAACATATCACTTTGCGCATAAGTATCTTACCTGTTATTGAAATACAAAGGAATCTGAATGCACGTTAAAAATCTTCTGCTTCGAATGATAGATCTTTGATTGACAATAATGATGTAAGCAACTTTTTTGACTTTTCAACCCTTTCTCTCTCTCTCTCTCTCTCTCCCCCTCCCCTTCTTCCCTCTCTATCTCTCCTCTTTCTCTTTCGTATGTGTGTATTTGTGTGAAAAATAATGCAAACCACAAGCTATTATATAATGGTTATTGGATAGGGATGACTTACAAGACTCCAATTAAAATTCTTATCAAACAAACCATCTTATCTAATTGTATGAGAATAAAATTCTAGTGAATATATACCAATTTCAAACTTCATTTTTTTTTTAATAATAATACCCAATCAAAATTTACAGTTAACAATTATTCTAATTAAAATAGAATTACAATTAACTAATAATCTTTTTATCAAAATAAATATGAAATACAATTAGTACTCTACGTGTGGTGGTAAAATCAATTGGATAGTGAATATTTTGGTAAAACAAATCATGATATATCTCAACCAACCACCACATGGGACACTTGGCATGCTAGGAAAAATTTACACTTGAATATAATAATAATAAAATAAATCCCCCTATTTATCATCCAACCATACACGTGAAAACCGCAATTTACACTAAAAACCAAAACCAACTTATAAATTACTTTTGAGATAAAATCTTAAAATGTCAATAACTTAGGTTTAACATATCCGAATCGACTTTTTCTTGAGCCTAAAATATATGATTGAAAACGAGCTATCCAATTAGTATAATATTGATATACTTATATTTGCCCTATCAAAATCTAATTATTTGGCCAAAAATATAAAGATTTAAAATATGCTTCACTTTAATCCATAAACTTTTCAAAAAAATAAAAATAACATATAGAATAAATAAATTTTTATTCTAAAAATTTCGGGATATTACAATCTCCCTTCCTTAAAAAATTTCGTCCTCGAAATTACCTGCGTTCGGGTCCTCTGTTGCTCCATCTTGAATTAAAGAAAAAATTCGAGCATTTCCCTTCTTATCTTGCACATCGTTCTTCTTCAAGGGGTCTTCCTTACAGTTTCTGGAAATGTGGCCTGTTTTGCCGCATCGATAGCACACATGTTTCCCAAACAGGCATTCACCCCTATGTACCCGGTTGCATTTTGGACAGGGTGGAACATTTTGTCCAAAACTTGATCCAAAGTTGATTTTCTTGTTCTGTCCTACTCCTTTTTCTTCGTTTGCCACATTCCATTTCCTCTTTCCTGAATGCTCGGCTCCTTGTTGAGAAGTTTGATCAATCTCTAACCTGTTTGAGATTGCTTGAGCGGTTTGTAAAACCCGACTATAGGTAGTGAATTGATGGGATGCCATTATTCCACCAATCTCAGGGCGTAATCCCAGTTCGAACCTTCTTGCTTTCTTTGCTTTCGTGTCCACTAGGTATGGTGCGTACCTAGAGAGTTGTTCGAATTTCCTCTCATAATCCTCAAGCTTCATCCCTCCCTGTTTCAGTTGAAGAAATTATGTCTCCTTTCGGTCTCTCAGAGCTTGTGGGAAGTATTTTCCCATCACATCGTCCTTCAATTGTGTCCACGTCAGAGCACGTTATTGAGCTTCTGTTCTAGTGCGCGATGCTGACTCCCACCAGTGGCCTGCAGCATCAACTAACATAAACTCTGTGCATAATACCTTTTGAGAATCAGTGCAGGAAAGGTGTTTGAAGATTCACTCCATTCCCCTTATCCATTCCTCAGCTGCCAATGGGGTCTGTCTTGCCATCGAAAGTTGGGGGTTTATAGCGGCGGAATTGTTCCACAATTGAACTGATGTTGTTAGCATTTGTATCCTAAGTACCAGCTTGTGCTTGTTGTCTACCCAAGTCGTGTACAGCTCTCAACAAATCCCTGATAATCGTTGCTTGATTTTGTTGTTGCCTCGACATTTTCTTAATACAAGTAAAATTTTAAATTTAGAAATGCAAAATTTGATAACGTAGAAATTATTTATTAATGGTAAAAACTTTAAAATTTTTGAATCCTTACATATAGTATCCGATTTTTGAAAGAAGAAAAATTTCAATGAATAAACAAATAAACTTTTGCTAAAATAAAGACTATCTCTAATATCTATAAGTCCTAGAAATCTTCATCATCTGACGTAAGGCATAACTCTGGCTCAGAATCCAAATCCATGAAATTTTGTGGTTCGAGTTCCTGCTCGGAGTCTTCCAGCTCTGGTTCGATTTCCTCCTCTGGGTCCTCTTCAGGCTCTTCCTCTGGGTCCTCTTTAGGCTCTTCCTCTGGCTTAGGCTCAGGCTCAGGTTCGGGCTCAGGGTGAGGCTCAAACTCAGGCTCAGGTTAGGGCTGGGGCTCTAGTGCTAGCTGTTGTTATCTGTGGTTCCACAAGATTATAATGTCTTCACAGTACCTCCTAAAATTAATCTTGTCCCAATCTTCCTGCAATTGTAGCGCATACTTCATATCTCTTACGAAGTAGGCCACATCTCTCCATTGAGGTCGCATAGTAGTTATCAGGTGATATATTGAGAGGATTGTCCCCTCATTATATCCGAACGATCTTGCTTGCTCCCACTTAAAAAGGAAATCTTCAATATGCTCGGCAAAAGTTCGCTCCAATCTCACTTCATAGTTCATGTATCTCTCAATAGCCAAATCAACACGTTCTAGGAATGTGAGGTTACGTGATAAATATAACTTCAATTATGCTTGATCTTTTTAGTGATAGTGTCATTTCATTCTATGTTTGCATCTAATATTCTCATATAAATTCGTGAAAGCTTTAACAACTAAAATGCAAAGTAAACATGGTTGTACATAACTCATAAACATGCTAAAATGATAACATTTCTTTTTTATACCTGGATCGATTGGAGAGTGGTCGAGCAGTGAGCTCTACATGCCAAGGATTCTCTCCATACATTTTTTAGGCAAAAAAAAAAAATTCATTGTTCATAAATTCCTAATGTTTACAAAAAACATTGCTTTTTTTTTTTTTTTAACCTTCTAAGATAGGAAAAATGAATTTTCTTAAATTTTTGAAAGATTTGAAGTATTGTTTTCATCTCGTTAATTTGAATAATGCGCAATAAAAAAGGCTTCCACATGAGGAGGGCGGTCACAACGGACCGCTTAAATCCCAAGCTCTTCTTAAACAGTTTAAGTTCTTTTGACAAAGCCTTTCAATTTTGCAATTACGCAAATCAAACAAAACTCAAACAAAAAATCAAAAGTGAAATCTCTTAAAATGTAAAATTTGATTGACAAATTTTTTATTTTTATTTTTAAAACATCATCTAAGGCTAAAATTAAACACATAAAAATTTATCACACGTGAAGTTTAAACTACAAGCATTAAATCATGACAATTAAAATTTTAACTATCATTATTCAATTAATAAAAATTTACCATTCAACACATGAGAAACAATTAAAAAAAAAATTATTTTCCCCTTTTCATTGTTAACGTGAATAGTACCTGTACTGTTCACAATTTTTTTTTTTAAAGGTGCATAACTTAACTTTTAGTAAGAATAAATACTTTCAAAATGTCTACAGAATCGATTTTATAACTCTGGGCTCTGATACCAAACTGTAGCGCCCCAATTTTTCATACATCTTTTGAGGTGCTACCAAGAATAATTCCATTTACTTAAATGCGGAATGATAACATTTTATTCTCCAAATAAACAGAACATTCGTAAATAATCATAAAATCATGTTTTTAAATAATAAAATAACAATTTAAACATTCTCAACATGACAATAAATTTAAAATGCAATAAAACCTAGAAACTTTATTTGTCGAAAATCCATTTTCTTCGAATCCCTTGACAATCCGCTGCACCATCCCGTCACTGTTCCAATCGACCTGAACTAACCTGTAAAATTTGTAAGAGTGAGTATTTTAAAAACACCCAGTAAGATACGTGCAGTTTCTACACACAATTATATGCAATAAAATAACATTTCATACCACTCTTTTTTTATGGAGTACATCAGTGACCAAGCGACACACCCATCTTAGGTCCACTTATAATCCCGTAGGATTTCACTTCTGTTTTAAAAAAAAAACTCGAAAGTCCATCGGCAAATCATGTATATTTAATAGAACATCAAAGCGTAAAGAAACATATCACTTTGCACATAATTATCTTACCTGTTATTGAAATACAAAGGAATCTGAATGCACGTTAAAAATCTTCTGCTTCGAATGATAGATCTTTGATTGACAATAATGATGTAAGCAACTTTTTTGACTTTTCAACACTTTCTCTCTTTCTCTCTCTCTCTCTCTCTCTCTCTCTCCCCTTCTTCCCTCTCTATCTCTCCTCTTTCTCTTTCGTATGTGTGTATTTGTGTGAAAAATAATGCAAACCACAAGCTATTATATAATGGTTATTGGATAGGGATGACTTACAAGACTCCAATTAAAATTCTTATCAAACAAACCATCTTATCTAATTGTATGAGAATAAAATTCTAGTGAATATATACCAATTTCAAACTTCATTTTTTTTTTTAATAATAATACCCAATCAAAATTTACAGTTAACAATTATTCTAATTAAAATAGAATTACAATTAACTAATAATCTTTTTTATCAAAATAAATATGAAATACAATTAGTACTCTACGTGTGGTGGTAAAATCAATTGGATAGTGAATATTTTGGTAAAACAAATCATGATATATCTCAACCAACCACCACATGGGACACTTGGCATGCTAGGAAAAATTTACACTTGAATATAATAATAAATAAAATAAATCCCCCTATTTATCATCCAACCATACACGTGAAAACCGCAATTTACACTAAAAACCAAAACCAACTTATAAATTACTTTTGAGATAAAATCTTAAAATGTCAATAACTTAGGTTTAACATATCCGAATCGACTTTTTCTTGAGCCTAAAATATATGATTGAAAAACGAGCTATCCAATTAGTATAATATTGATATACTTATATTTGCCCTATCAAAATCTAATTATTTGGCCAAAAATATAAAGATTTAAAATATGCTTCACTTTAATCCATAAACTTTTCAAAAAAAATAAAAATAACATATAGAATAAATAAATTTTTATTCTAAAAATTTCGGGATATTACAATCTCCCTTCCTTAAAAAATTTCGTCCTCGAAATTACCTGCGTTCGGGTCCTCTGTTGCTCCATCTTGAATTAAAGAAAAAATTCGAGCATTTCCCTTCTTATCTTGCACATCGTTCTTCTTCAAGGGGTCTTCCTTACAGTTTCTGGAAATGTGGCCTGTTTTGCCGCATCGATAGCACACATGTTTCCCAAACAGGCATTCACCCCTATGTACCCGGTTGCATTTTGGACAGGGTGGAACATTTTGTGTCAAAACTTGATCCAAAGTTGATTTTCTTGTTCTGTCCTACTCCTTTTTCTTCGTTTGCCACATTCCATTTCCTCTTTCCTGAATGCTCGGCTCCTTGTTGAGAAGTTTGATCAATCTCTAACCTGTTTGAGATTGCTTGAGCGGTTTGTAAAACCCGACTATAGGTAGTGAATTGATGGGATGCCATTATTCCACCAATCTCAGGGCGTAATCCCAGTTCGAACCTTCTTGCTTTCTTTGCTTTCGTGTCCACTAGGTATGGTGCGTACCTAGAGAGTTGTTCGAATTTCCTCTCATAATCCTCAAGCTTCATCCCTCCCTGTTTCAGTTGAAGAAATTATGTCTCCTTTCGGTCTCTCAGAGCTTGTGGGAAGTATTTTCCCATCACATCGTCCTTCAATTGTGTCCACGTCAGAGCACGTTATTGAGCTTCTGTTCTAGTGCGCGATGCTGACTCCCACCAGTGGCCTGCAGCATCAACTAACATAAACTCTGTGCATAATACCTTTTGAGAATCAGTGCAGGAAAGGTGTTTGAAGATTCACTCCATTCCCCTTATCCATTCCTCAGCTGCCAATGGGGTCTGTCTTGCCATCGAAAGTTGGGGGTTTATAGCGGCGGAATTGTTCCACAATTGAACTGATGTTGTTAGCATTTGTATCCTAAGTACCAGCTTGTGCTTGTTGTCTACCCAAGTCGTGTACAGCTCTCAACAAATCCCTGATAATCGTTGCTTGATTTTGTTGTTGCCTCGACATTTTCTTAATACAAGTAAAATTTTAAATTTAGAAATGCAAAATTTGATAACGTAGAAATTATTTATTAATGGTAAAAACTTTAAAATTTTTGAATCCTTACATATAGTATCCGATTTTTTTGAAAGAAGAAAAATTTCAATGAATAAACAAATAAACTTTTGCTAAAATAAAGACTATCTCTAATATCTATAAGTCCTAGAAATCTTCATCATCTGACGTAAGGCATAACTCTGGCTCAGAATCCAAATCCATGAAATTTTGTGGTTCGAGTTCCTGCTCGGAGTCTTCCAGCTCTGGTTCGATTTCCTCCTCTGGGTCCTCTTCAGGCTCTTCCTCTGGGTCCTCTTTAGGCTCTTCCTCTGGCTTAGGCTCAGGCTCAGGTTCGGGCTCAGGGTGAGGCTCAAACTCAGGCTCAGGTTAGGGCTGGGGCTCTAGTGCTAGCTGTTGTTATCTGTGGTTCCACAAGATTATAATGTCTTCACAGTACCTCCTAAAATTAATCTTGTCCCAATCTTCCTGCAATTGTAGCGCATACTTCATATCTCTTACGAAGTAGGCCACATCTCTCCATTGAGGTCGCATAGTAGTTATCAGGTGATATATTGAGAGGATTGTCCCCTCATTATATCCGAACGATCTTGCTTGCTCCCACTTAAAAAGGAAATCTTCAATATGCTCGGCAAAAGTTCGCTCCAATCTCACTTCATAGTTCATGTATCTCTCAATAGCCAAATCAACACGTTCTAGGAATGTGAGGTTACGTGATAAATATAACTTCAATTATGCTTGATCTTTTTAGTGATAGTGTCATTTCATTCTATGTTTGCATCTAATATTCTCATATAAATTCGTGAAAGCTTTAACAACTAAAATGCAAAGTAAACATGGTTGTACATAACTCATAAACATGCTAAAATGATAACATTTCTTTTTTATACCTGGATCGATTGGAGAGTGGTCGAGCAGTGAGCTCTACATGCCAAGGATTCTCTCCATACATTTTTTAGGCAAAAAAAAAAAATTCATTGTTCATAAATTCCTAATGTTTACAAAAAACATTGCTTTTTTTTTTTTTTAACCTTCTAAGATAGGAAAAATGAATTTTCTTAAATTTTTGAAAGATTTGAAGTATTGTTTTCATCTCGTTAATTTGAATAATGCGCAATAAAAAAGGCTTCCACATGAGGAGGGCGGTCACAACGGACCGCTTAAATCCCAAGCTCTTCTTAAACAGTTTAAGTTCTTTTGACAAAGCCTTTCAATTTTGCAATTACGCAAATCAAAAACAAAACTCAAACAAAAAATCAAAAGTGAAATCTCTTAAAATGTAAAATTTGATTGACAAATTTTTTATTTTTATTTTTAAAACATCATCTAAGGCTAAAATTAAACACATAAAAATTTATCACACGTGAAGTTTAAACTACAAGCATTAAATCATGACAATTAAAATTTTAACTATCATTATTCAATTAATAAAAATTTACCATTCAACACATGAGAAACAATTAAAAAAAAAATTATTTTCCCCTTTTCATTGTTAACGTGAATAGTACCTGTACTGTTCACAATTTTTTTTTTTAAAGGTGCATAACTTAACTTTTAGTAAGAATAAATACTTTCAAAATGTCTACAGAATCGATTTTATAACTCTGGGCTCTGATACCAAACTGTAGCGCCCCAATTTTTCATACATCTTTTGAGGTGCTACCAAGAATAATTCCATTTACTTAAATGCGGAATGATAACATTTTATTCTCCAAATAAACAGAACATTCGTAAATAATCATAAAATCATGTTTTTAAATAATAAAAAAAACAACTTAAACATTCTCAACATGGCAATAAATTTAAAATGCAGTAAAACCTAGAAACTTTATTTGTCGAAAATCCATTTTCTTCGAATCCCTTGACAGTCCGCTACACCATCGCGTCACTGTTCCAATCGACCCGAACTAACTTGTAAAATTTGTAAGAGTGAGTATTTTAAAAACACCCAGTAAGATACGTGTAGTTTCTACACACAATTATATGCAATAAAATAACATTTCATACCACTCTTTTTTTATGGAGAACATCTGTGACCAAACGACACACCCATCTTAGGTCCGCTTATAATCCTGTAGGATTTCACTTCTCGTTTAAAAAAAAAAAACTCGAAAGTCCATCGGCAAATCATGTATATTTAATTGAACATAAAAGCGTAAAGAAACATATCACTTTGCACATAAGTATCTTACCTGTTATTGAAATACAAAGGAATCTGAATGCACGTTAAAAATCTTCTGTTTCGAATGATAGATCTATGATTGACAATAATGATGTAAGCAACTTTTTTGACTTTTCAACCCTTTTTCTCTTTCCTCTCTCTCTCTCCTTCCCTCTCTATCTCTCCTCTTTCTCTCTCGTATGTGTGTATTTGTGTGAAAAAAATAATGCAAACCACAAGCTATTATATAATGGTTATTGGATAGGGATGACTTACAAGATTCCAATTAAAATTCTTATCAAACAAATCATCTTATCTAATTGTATGAGAATAAAATTCTAGTGAATATATACCAATTTCAAACTTTTTTTTTTTTTAATAATAATACCCAATCAAAATTTACAGTTAACAATTATTCTAATTAAAATAGAATTACAATTAACTAATAATATTTTTATCAAAATAAATATGAAATACAATTAGTACTCTACGTGTGATAGTAAAATCAATTGGATAGTGAATATTTTGGTAAAACAAATCATGATATATCTCAACCAACCACCACATGGGACACTTGGCATGCTAGGAAAAATTTACACTTGAATATAATAATAATAAAATAAATCACCCTATTTATCATCCAACCATACACGTGAAAACCGCAATTTACACTAAAAACCAAAACCAACTTATAAATTACTTTTGAGATAAAATCTTAAAATGTCAATAACTTGGGTTTAACATATCCGAATCGACTTTTTCTTGAGCCTAAAATATATGATTAAAAACGAGCTATCCAATGAGTATAATATTGATATACTTATATTGGCCCTATCAAAATCTAATTATTTGGCCAAAAATATAAAGATTTAAATTATGCTTCACTTTAATCCATAAACTTTTCAAAAAAATAAAAATAACATATAGAATAAATAAATTTTTATTCTAAAAATTTCGGGACATTACAACTCTGGGGGTCCATTCAAACTTTCTTCATCCTTGTAGTATGTTGAAGAATGGCTTACACCGTTTTGTAGACTTTGATACGAAGCGACTGAGGGGGGCTACTCTTCTTGTAAGGCTCTAGACCTCCTTTGGCTTCGTAGGTGCTTCCATGTCAATGATAGCTCGTATTTTTTCGGGGTTGGCCTCGATTACTCGTTGATTTACAATGTAGCCCAAGAATTTTCTCAAACTTACACCGAAGGTGCACTTTTTCGGGTTGAGCTTCATTTTTTATTTCATAAGGATCCCGAACACCTCAGTAAGGTGTTGTTGGTGATCCTCGATCCTCATGCTTTTTACTAGCATCTCATTGACGTAATCCTAAATCGTCTTTCCAATTTGTTGGGCAAACATAGAGTTTACTAGGCTCTAATACGTGGCTCCAGCATTTTAAGTCCGAAAGACATCATTCGAAAACAATAGAGATCTCGATCGGTGATGAAAGAGGTATGTTCTTGGTCCGATTCACGCATAGGTATTTGATTGTACCCTGAGTATGCATCCATGAAGTTGAGCAGCTCATGTCCAGCGGTAGCATCGACCATCTGGTCTATCATGGATAGTGGAAAGTTGTCCTTTTGACATGCCTTGTTTAGGTCGGTAAAATCGATACATGCCCTCTAGTCACCATTACTCTTCTTCACAAGAACTGGATTCGCAACCCATTCGGGATAGTTAACTTCGTCGATGCACCTGTTGCAGAGCAACTTCTATATCACCTCGTTGAGAGCCCCGTACCTTTCTGAGTTCAGAGGTCGGCGTTGATAAGTGCGTTTTACGCACTTATTTAGGTCACAAAACATGGACAATTGATTGTAATTATGTTGAAATATGGCTTAATTCTATGTAAATTGTGTTTGCAGAACTATATCGATGGAAACAATGATAAGTGAGTGAAAATGAGCAAGAAATGTCTAAAATGGAAGAAAGCAAAAATTCAGGGACCAAATTGCAACTTTCGAAAAGTTGTACCGAAGATCGAATCGAGCATGGAGATGGGCTAAGTGCAAATTGGTGAAGTCGTGGGATGATTGAGGAAGGAATTAGAAGAAAAGAGACCAAAATATGAGAGAATAAAATTTGGGGATCAAAACGAAGAAGTTTGAAAGTCGCAATCCAAGCGGTCGCTTGGAATAATGCCAAGCGGTCGCTCAGTTGCTATCAGGAAATTCAGAAGGCCAAAGTACAAAGCCAAGCAATCGCTTGGTACAATTTTTAGGCGAGAATTTTAGTTTCCTTATTTGATTCAACCTCTTATGGAAATAGATCTTGGATCTCTTTTTAACCCTAAACACGACCAAAACAGGGGCTACGCACTTTTGGAGATTAATTTGACATTGGAGAGCAAGAACACAAGGGAATAACGCGAAGATTCATCAAGCACTTCAAGGAATTAATTGAATATCTACTCGGGTGATGACGTTTCTTCATTTATTCTTTTGTTTTTCTTTCTTTAGCATGTTAGGCTAGTTTTTCTTGTACTAGGAGATCGATGAACCTTGTAACATGATAATTTAATCTTTAGTTTTATATTTTTGACATTAAAACACATTTTTGGATGTTTGAATGATTTATACGTATTGATTCCATATAATTATTGTGTGCACGTTAATTATATAAATGTGGTGATCTATTTTATGCATTCGAAAGAAGGGAAATAGATTCGACGTAGTATAAATTGTTATAGGGTCCAACAGGGGATAGAAATATAACGCTATGCTCTATGTGAATCTTTAAGTGTTCATAAAAGCTAATGCGTTCTTTTATGGTTGTATTCGTCATAGAAATATAGTCAGATCGCATGATAAAATAGGTTTAACATTACTCAAAAGAGATTGTTAAATTTAATAGGAACATTGATTCTTCAATATTTAATCGTGTTGTCAACTTGTAAAACTAGGATTTAAATGGATTGTTGCATGGGGATTCGTGATCCTAGTTCATTTCTCTCATCTTAAGTAAATCAGTTTGCATTCGTCTTTTATATTGCATTCTAGTATAACTTTGCATTTAGCTTAGCCAATTCATCCATAATAGTTTTCATAATTTAGTTTGGTTAGCATTTAATACAACACTCATAAAAAACTCATCTAGTTTCGGTTAAAGTCGAAATAATTATTATTGAACTACTCAATCTCTGTGGGATCGACAATCCGGACTCTAAAAGTCCACTTTATTACTTGTAACGAACCGTACACTTGCGGTGGTTTTAAATCGAACGGTATTTTCGTGAACAAGTTTTGGCGCTGTTGTCGGGGATTGAGTTTTAGTTTAATTTTAGTTATTTAGACACTAATTCGAACTTTTCCTTTTATTTTAAGTCTAGTTTAGTTAGATAACTTCGTTACTTCGACTTTTGCTTATTTTTGGGCAATTTTGGCTATTTCAGATTTGCATGCTAAGATCGACTGGAGGGGAATTGATTCCAGCTGATCCAGAAATCGAGCATACTTTTCACCAATTGCAAAGAGAACCTAGAATAGCACAACAAGAGCAAATGGCTGACGAACGACAACATCCAGTAATTCCGGCTAACGAGGAGGATACTATGGACAAAGGAAACATGCTTGTAGGGGATTTCATGATTCCCCAGATCATTCAGAGCCAGTCCAGCATCGTATATCCACCATTTGGGCAACAAAATTTCCAACTGAAGACCAACGTCATACACTTGTTTCAGAATGGGCATCAGTTTTATGGGAGAGCTGAGGAAAACCCACATATACACGTCTCTAGATTCTTGGAGATGTGCCAACACTTCAAATATCAGGGTATCTCAGATGACGCCATCCGTTTGAGGCTATTTTCACATACATTGTGTGACAAAGCACTTGAATGGCTGGATTCTCAACCGATCGCTAGTACACCACATGGAACTATATTGCTCAAAAATTATTTACCAAGTTCTTTCCATCAGCCAAGATTGCAAAACTGAAGCATGATATCTCTACTTTCCATCAAGGGGAATCTGAATCATTTGATGAGGCTTGGAACAGGTTCAAGAACATGCTTAGGAAGTGTCCACATCACGGTATCAGCAAGGGACTCCAGGTCCAATACTTCTACGCAGGACTGCTTCCGTCTTTCAAAAGCAATATAGATTCTTCATCTAATGGGTCGGTGTATACGAGGACAGTTGATGATGCACTGAAGCTATTTGAGACTGTGGCTACTACTTCAGCCATGTGGTCTTCAGAACGAGCAGTTCAAAAGAAGACACCGGGTTTGTTCGAGGTTGATTCTTATTCAGCTTTGGCAGCAAAGATTGATTCTCTATTCTATAAGGTTGAAAGCATGTCACAGACCGCCAATGCAGCAACTGTCAAGAAACCAAGTTGTGGGGAGTGTGGAGCTAATCATACTACCTCAAACTGTCCAATTCTCACACAAGAGGTAGAGCATGTGGATTATGTGCAATGGGGTCAACGCCAGCAGAACAACCCGAATTCTGAGACATATAATCCGGGGTGGAGAAAGTACCAAAATTTCTCGTGGAGTAATTAGAACCAGAACAAACCACAGAGTCAATATCAGCAGCAGGAGAAGAAGCCACAGTTGGAAGAAAATGTTTGGAAAATTCATAGAAACATGGAATCCCACAATCAATTCATGAAGAAGATAGAAGCCACTCTCCAAGAACAAAACTCTGTAATTAAAAATTTGGAGACTCAATGGGGTAGATGGCACTTTCTATGACAAACAGGGCACCAGGAACTCTACCTAGCAATACAGAAGTCAATCCAATGGAACATGCGAAGGCAATAACAACCAGAAATGGAGTACAATTACCGGACATTCATATCAAAAAGTCGGTTACTAATGAGGAAACAGTACCTACTTCAGATGAGGAGCAAGTGGAACAGACTGAACTTACTCCAGAAGAAAATGCAAAGAAGAGTTCAGATACACCATGGGTTAAGGCAACTGCTCCTATCAATCCTTATGAACCTCCTATTCCGTTTCTTCAAAGGTTGAAGAAGCACAAGTTGGATAAGCAATACAGCAAGTTTCTTGAGGTCTTCAAGAAACTTCACATCAATATTCCATTTGCTAATGCACTTGTTCAGATGCCCAGTTATGCAAAGTTTCTCAAAGACATTCTCTCTAACAAACGCAAGCTGGAAGAACATGAAATGGTGATGCTTACTGAGGAAAGTAGCGCAATGATTCAAAAAAAGCTACCGCCAAAATTGAAAGATCCAGGGAGTTTTACTGTTCCTTGTTCCATTGGCAATTGTTATTTCGATAAGGCATTATGTGATTTAGGTGCAAGTATTAATTTAATGTCACTCTCTGTTTTCAGGAACCTTGGTTTGGGAGAAGCAAAGGCTACTACGGTGACTCTCCAGCTGGCAGACCGATCCCTTACTTATCCATGAGGAATCATTGAAGATGTGTTGATAAAAGTGGATAAGTTTATTTTTCCTGTTGATTTTCTCATCCTCGACATGGAAGAAGATAAGGATGTTCCACTTATATTGGGGCGACCTTTCTTGGTAACTGGAGGGGCGATCATTGATGTTCAGAAAAGTCAGCTTATTTAGAGATTTGGGGAAGAACATATTTCATTTAATGTGTTCAAGGCAATGGCATTTTCGACCGAGTCAGATAACTGCTTTCAGATTGATGTGATTGACAGTGTGATCGAAAATAACTTCCACCTACGACATCTCATCGATGCATATGAGGCTTGCATTACACATTCTCAATCTATCCATGCTGATTCATTAGAGATCGAGGAATGTGCAAGATTTTTAGAAGCTAATCCACCATACGTGCGCAAATGCTACTTCGAGGAAATGGGATTTGGAACAACAATAGCACAACCATCTATTCAGTAGCCTCCTAAGTTAGAACTCAAGCAGTTGCCATCTCACCTTCGATATGCCTATTTGGGTGAGTCTTCGACACTCCCAGTGATTGTGTCAAATTCTATCAGCAAGGTAGATGAGGAGAGACCACTTTCACATGTCCCTATGGTACCTTTGCATACCGTAGGATGCCTTTTGGTTTATGTAATGCACCTGCAACATTTCAGCATTGCATGATGGCTATCTTCTTTGACATGGTTGAGAAGTTCATCGAGATATTCATGGACGACTTCTCAGTGTTTGGCTCTTCGTTTGATGATTGTCTGGAGCATTTGGGTTTAGTCCTACAACGATGTGTAGAAACAATATTGGTATTGAATTGGGAAAAATGCCACTTCATGGTACATGAAGGCATCGTGTTAGGACACAGAATTTCAGCAAATGGGATTGAGGTGGATAGAGCAAAGATTCAGGTAATTGAGAAGCTACCACCACCAACTTCAGTAAAGGGTGTTCGCAGTTTCCTTGGGCATGCCGGATTCTACAGGAGATTCATAAGAGATTTCTCAAAAATCACAAAGCCACTGTGCAGCGTGTTGTTGAAAGATGCCACATTCGAATTCACAGATGAATGTTTGACAGCGTTCAATGCTTTGAAGGAGAAATTGATTTCAGCACCTGTGATCATCTCTCCAGATTGGGACTTACCGTTTGAGCTGATGTGTGACGCCAGTGATCATTCAGTCGGGGCTGTATTAGGACAACGCCAAAATAAAGTATTTCATGTTATCTATTATGCCAGCAAGATGTTGAATGATGCTTAGCTTAATTATGCCACTACGGAGAAGGAGCTTTTGGCTGTAGTCTATGCTTTCGACAAATTTCGTTCATATCTTGTGGGGTCGAAGGTTATAGTCTACACAGATCACGCTGCTATCAAGTATCTGATGACAAAGAAGGACGCCAAGCCTAGACTCATTCGTTGGGTCCTACTACTGCAAGAGTTTGATTTGAAGATCAGAGATAAGAAGGGGAGTTAAAATATGGTAGCCGACCACTTATCCAGACTTGAACCCAGCGAGCAAACAGAATCTGTGGATATCAACGAGGTTTTCCCTGATGAGCAGATTTTTAGTGTGGTAGAGGCACCTTGGTATGCAGACATAGTAAACTATCTAGTAAGATCCATCACTCCACCAGATTATTCACATCACCAAAGGAAGAAAATTTTCGCTGAATTGAAGTACTACTTTTGGGAGGATCCCATTCTCTACAGGAGAGGGGCAGATCAAATCATTAGGTAGTGTGTTCCTGAGGAAGAAGTATCCAGAATTTTAGAGCAGTATCACTCATCAGCCTATGCGGGGCATTTTGGAGCATCAAAGACAGCAGCTAAGGTCTTGCAATCAGGGTTCTACTAGCCTTCATTGTTTCGAGACACCTTCGTATTTGTGAAAAGGTGTGATCGGTGTCAAAGAACCGGAAATATCTCGAGGAGAAATGAGATGCCTCTTAATAGCATTCTTGAGGTTGAATTATTTGATGTGTGGGAGATTGACTTCATAGGACCATTCCCGCCTTCTTTCTCCAATCAGTACATTCTGGTTGCAGTGGATTATGTGTCCAAATGGGTAGAAGCAGTAGCATTACCAACCAACGATGCTAAGGTGGTGATTGGATTCTTGAAGAAATATATTTTCACACGGTATGGCATACCTCGGGCCATCATAAGTGATGGTGGCAAACATTTCTGCAATCGTCACTTTGAAGCACTACTAGTGAAGTATGGCATTCGACACCGCATAGCCACACCTTACCATCCTCATATAAGTGGGCAGGTTGAAGTATCTAATCGGGAACTAAAGAGAATACTTGAAGTCACAGTGAATTCATCTCGAAAGGATTGGTCTAAAAAGCTTAACGATGCCTTATGGGCCTACAGAATTGCCTTCAAAACACCGATAGGAATGTCTCCCTATCGCTTGGTTTTTGGGAAAGCATGCTATTTACCAGTTGAATTGGAGCATCGAGCCTATTGGGCAGTCAAAAGTCTGAATTTTGATTTGGAGGCAGCCGGTGAAAAGAGGTTACTTCAACTGAATGAAATGGATGAGTTTCGTTTGGAAGCTTATGAGAATGCCAAACTGTATAAGGAACGAACCAAAAAATGGCATGATTTGCATATTCACCAAAGGAAGTTCGAAGTTGGGCAACAGGTGTTACTCTACAATTCTAGACTCAAGTTGTTCCCAGAAAAGTTGAGGTCAAGATGGTCTGGTCCATATACAATTACTCAAGTTTTTCCACATGGAGCTGTGGAAATAACTCATGAAAGCAAGGGGACCTTCAAGGTCAATGGACAAAGATTGAAGTATTATTGGAGCGGTGATTACTCCAAGGACAAATCCACTGTCCACCTCAAGCTATCGGAATGACAACCATGCGGTAAAGTCGAGCTATCGACTATAAACTAGCGCTTGTTGGGAGGCAACCAAAATATTTCTTCCCTTTTATTTATTATGCTTTATGCATTAACTTAGGATTTTTTTTTTGCATTTTTGGTAGCTTTTAGGTCATCGGTCACCTAGGTAGTTCACAAAATATCTTTGCATGGTTCACACAAGTTCTAAATGTGCTTTGCACGCTTCTCGAGGTATAAAAATCATGTTTGAGAGATTTGTGATCAAAATCACGCATTTCGAGGCAAAAAAACGAGTTTTTCAGTACATTTCCCGAACTAACAAGTGATTTCATGTTTAAAAAGTGGTTTTGAAAATGATTTTATGGAGTACACACACCTCACGTCGTTTAAAATGAGTTTTGACAAATTTTAGGGACGTTGGACGATCGAGGGGTATTTTTGGCGAAAAAGTTGAAATTTTGAGTAAAATGGTCATAAAACAAGTTTTTATAGAGTTGAGTGAATTTTTGAAATTTTTCTATGTTGCATACACTCACTACACTCATTTTCACTTGGCCGACACGAGAATCGAGATTTTGGGGGTGTCGAGTGGTCAGGGTATTTTTGGCAAAAAGTTGGAATTTTAGGGTAAAATGGTCAAAACAAGTTTTTGATAAGTTGAGTACATTTTAAAATGTTTCCATGTTGTATAGACTCAGTACACTCACTTTAACTTATTCAACAGAAAAATCGAGGCATTGGGCATCGGGCATCGGGATGGGCAATCGAGGCAAAAATTTGGAAAAAACCTTCAAACTGCCCAGCTGGTAGTCTAAGCGACCGCTTAGAAGAGCCAGCTGGGCGACCGCTTGGAGTTACTCTAAGCGGTCGCTTAGAGTAAATTTTTGGGCAACCTGCCCGACATTTTAAACATAACGCGGCGTCCCTCCTCTTCATTTTACGGCATTTCTCGCACACAAAAGCACACGACTCATCCCATACCTGCACCGAACTCGCCTCACACAAAGGGTTTCGATCAAATCTTCCACTACCATCATCATTTTGTACATTCATTTTGCATTGCAACAACGAGATTCAAGGTATGACTTCGTTTCTCTCAACCCTAGTCTCCTCCATTCTTTTGGTGTTCTACTCGAATTTTATTTTTTTAATTGATGGAGTATGGGCTTAGGTAGTGGATTGGTTTTATGAACGTGATTGTGAATTGAAAAATTGGGATTTGATTTACTACCAAGTTTCTTAATAACTTTGAACAAATTTCTATGCTTCTAAGGTGTTCGATGACTTGCCAAAGAGAAATTTCTCATGCCTTGGTGTTGATTTCGAAATTCCCCTTGGTAATGAATGTTTGGCTATGCTCAATGTTATGTAATTCATTGTCAAAACACAAGGAAACACACGGCACATATATGTGGCACACATAGGCATCATGTCACTCACGTCACCAACTTTGCCTCTCGTTTTCCCTATCCATATGATGTCCAATTTCTCTGATTTTTTTTGAAATGTGGTAGACCATAGTGAGTACTTTCACATGCCCGGAGATTGCTCAGGAAAATTTTGATTTTTCTCGACGGTGTCCGGGTGTGAAAGTCCTTGACCGAACATGTTTAAAACGTGCCCTTATGCATGAATTGAGCTAAGAGTGGGCTTTGTGAATTCTATGTGGCCTTATGTGACCTTAGTCTATGCTTTACTTGAACGTTGAACGAGTGTTAGGCACATTGAAGTAAGTTTGGGGAGTTTTTCGCTTAATCTCACATTTTTCTTATATTTTATTATGCAGAATGTAATT
Organism: Osmanthus fragrans; assembly: GCA_019395295.1. Taxonomy (NCBI): domain Eukaryota; kingdom Viridiplantae; phylum Streptophyta; class Magnoliopsida; order Lamiales; family Oleaceae; genus Osmanthus; species Osmanthus fragrans. Next base: position 21,555 of record JAEDXY010000108.1, on the reverse strand, counting down.
TTGGTCTAACACTTGCATTGTGTTTTGCAGGATGCCTCCCAAATGCACATCCAAAGGAAAAGAGAAGACTGGATCCATATCCGGCACTGCCCGTACCCAGTTAATCAGTGAGGGTATGCGGCGATTTTTCAGTCAGGAGACCCATACACGCTATGCTAATATTATCCCACATTGGGCAGTACTTCCAGAGCGACCGGTGCGGTTGGTCGACTTTCCGGGTTTTGAGCTGACTACTTTGGTCCAGCTCTGTGGTTGGGAGAAATTGGTTGAGCGTCCCCACCCCATTTATGAGGGTCTCGTGCGAGAATTCTATGGCAACTTCAAAAGCGAGATCGACACACCAGGGATCGATCACCAGAACCAGACTTGGGTGCGGGGCACTTGGGTCACATTCTCACCGGAGGTCATAACAGACTATTATGAGTTGACCCTTGATGACATCGTTCCAATTCCGGGTCAGTTCCCATGGCCTGAAGTGGCTATGATATTGTATGGACGGGATAATGCATAGCCACTGCAGACCGAAGAGTGGCCCCAGATTGAGGTCACACCCTCCCTCGGCATTCTATTTCTCTTTATTTGCCATAATATTGAGCCGACGACCCATCGGAGTGGTTTTCCTGACCCGAGAGCAGGATTCTTGTATCATTTGGCTCGGGGCAACAAGATTGATCTAGGCTCTTACATTTATAATCAGATAGTCTCTCTGGCCACCCGGGGTGACTGTCGCAGCTCCCTCATATTTTCGAGCTTGATCAGTGGCATCTGCATACAGACGGGTGTCACTATACCATCAGGGGAAGTCCCGGCACGACCGAGCCCATTTCTTAAGGGTAGTACATTGGAGGCTCAGGATCGGGCTAGGATTCGACATCGGGAGAAGTTAGAGGAGCAGGCGAGGAGACAGCAGCAGGCTGCCCTTGGACAGGAGGGGGATGATATTGAGATGCCTCAGGCACCGCCACTACTAGAGGTCATTGATACACTGTTGCTACAGCAGATGTTTGCTACCCTCACCACCACCGGTCGAGATGTGCAGGACACACGGCAGACCCTTAGGGTTTTGAGCACTGATATGCAGGCGGTCCGGCATCACCTTCAGACCACTGAGAATTTCGCTTCTGCAGCCCAGCGAGAGTCCATAGCATCTAGACGTTCAGTCGACCTCATGAATAGTCGACTCAGCACATATGTGGGTCGAGTAGATGGGATTCAGCTCTGGGCAGATGAGATGTGGGATCGCCTGGGCAGCATGGAGACAGAGGTTCGACAGCAGTCCACCTTGCTTCATTCAGTGCATACGAAGTTGGCACAGCAGTCTACGCTGATTCAGTTAGTACATGCAGAGTTGGCGCAGCAGTCTGAGCTTATGAGACAGTTCCTAGCGCGCCCACCACCACCAGGGGATGACACTGCTGGACCCAGCTATTTTCCACCTTCTTCACCACCACCACCGTATTGATCAGGGGAGTCTTTCTTAACCTCCCATATTTTGTTTCGTATAAGCTTTTCCCTTCAAATTCTATATTCAATCTTACACTTTACACATTAAGGGCAATGTTTTGTATAAGTTTGGGGGGTGGTCGAATTTGTAGAACAAACTGAAGGATTCAGTACTTGTATTGAATTATGCATTACTTATCCGTTATTCATCGATATTAGTCTAGTTTGTTTGTTTGTTTACTGCTTTTGTGTGTTAAAAAAAATAATAAAATAAAAAAAAATTCGTTTTTGACATTTTGTTTCAATATTTGTTTAGTTAGTTCAACTTGTGTGCTTGTGTGAGTTTAATAGCCTTGCCGGCAATGATATGAATATTGGAATAGGTATGAACTGTGGATAGTGAAAATGGTGCATGTTTAGACTAACCAATGCTTACTTATGTGATACTCGACATATCTTGCGCACGAGACTCATGTTAAGCATGTTAAGTTGATGATTGTGTTCAATTTTTATAGGAGATTCGAACATGATAGGTTACACCTGAATTACCTCTACTATGCTTAAAGAGATTCCATTGTTTTAGTGGTTTGGAGGATTAGTTATTGCAAGTGAACATTGAGATGAGTAGGGATTCCATGCATGAAAACTGATTTGTGTGGATTGTGTAGACTAATGAGACAAAAACGAAGCAAAAGCCTGAAATCAGGGGTTGGTTCTTGAAACTAAGTGTCTAAAAAATAGGGGCTTACATAAATTTTTGTGAGGAAAACACTTTTTTCAAGCCTTTATGACTCGAGCAATTAAGCCTGAAAGGATGAATAAAAATATGGTGCCCTAAAATCAACTGATTTGGGAGTCATCGGCCTAAAGCTTGATACATGGGTCATATAGAAAGCAAGAGAAAAATAGTCAAAAGAAAAGAGAGAAAACACATTTCTCGAGCCTTTATAACTTGAGCAAGTAAGCCTGTAAGGGTGAATACAAACCTGGTGCCCTAAAATCAACTGATTTGGGAGTCATCGACTAAAGCTTGATACATGAGTTATATAGAAAGCAAATGAGAATATGTTGAAGCAAAGAAAAAGAATAGAGTGAGAAAAGTGCCCATGACATTCAGTTGAGAGAATTGTACCCTTGATGTAAGGCAAATAGCTTAGTCTAGTCTTAGAGGTCGAAACAATAAAAAAAATAGGAGAATCTCTGCTTGTGATTGCGAGTCCTATCCAAACTAAGAGAGGGTAAGAATTTAAGTTAACCAAATCTCAAGTATAGAACACACCCCAAGATAAGTGAGTAAAAGAATAAGTTTGGGGGTGTGTATCTCTCGAGCGAAGAAAGAAAAAATTCGACTACTGCAGGTCAGGTTTTGAATCTATCAGAAACTGAACATGTTAGCATGAGTATATACACACACACGTCAGGTTGCATATGATAAATTGAGGTTGATTTGATTTTGCACTGTTGATATTGTTCACTTTGTTATTACTCAATTCTAATTCTGAGACACGACAGGTTGTTGAACCATGTTTTGTTTAGAGTGAAGTCACCATCTTGTTTGAGGACAAACAATAGTTCAAGTTTGGGGGGTTTGATAAGTGCATTTTACGCACTTATTTAGGTCACAAAACATGGACAATTGATTGTAATTATGTTGAAATATGGCTTAATTCTATGTAAATTGTGTTTGCAGAACTATATCGATGGAAATAATGATAAATGAGTGAAAATGAGCAAGAAATGTCCAAAATGGAAGAAAGCTAAAAATTCAGGGACCAAATTGCAACTTTCTAAAAGTTGTACCAAAGATCGAATCGAGCATGGAGATGGGCTAAGTGCAAATTGGTGAAGTTGTGGGATGATTGAAGAAGGAATTAGAAGAAAAGAGACCAAAATATGAGAGAATGAAATTTGGGGATCAAAACGAAAAAGTTTTGGAAGTCGCAGTCCAAGCGGTCGCTTGGAATGAAGCCAAGCGGTCGCTCAGTTGCCATCAGAAAATTCAGAAGGCCAAAGTGCAAAGCCAAGCGGTCGCTTGATACAATTTTTAGGCGAAAATTTTAGTTTCCTTATTTGATTCAACCTCTCATGGAAATAGATCTTGGACCTCATTTTAACCCTAAACACGACCAGAAACGGGGGCTACGCACTTTTGGAGATTAATTTGACATTGGAGAGCATGAACACAAGGGAATGACGTGAAGATTCATTAAGCACTTCAAGGAATTAATTGAATATCTACTCGGGTTATGACGTTTCTTCATTTATTCATTTATTTTTCTTTCTTTACCATGTTAGGCTAGTTTTTCTTGTACTAGGAGATCAATGAACCTTGTAACATGATATTTTAATCTTTAGTTTGATATTTTTGACATTAAAACACATTTTTGGATGTTTGAATGATTTATACGTATTGATTCCATATAATTATTGTGTGCACGTTAATTATATAAATGTGGTGATCTATTTTATGCATTCAAAAGAAGGGAAATAGATTCGACGTAGTATAAATTGTCATAGGGTCCGATATGGGATAGAAATATACCACTATGCTCTATGTGAATCTTTAAGTGTTCATAAAAGCTCATGCGTTCTTTTATGGTTGTATTCGTCATAGAAATATAGTCGGATCGCATGATAGAATAGGTTTAACATTACTCGAAAGAGATTGTTAAATTCAATAGGAACATTGATTCTTCAATATTTAATCGTGTTGTCAACTTGTAAAACTAGAATATAAATGGATTGTTGTATGGGGATTCGTGATCCTAGTACGTTTCTCTCATCTTAAGTAAATCAATTTGCATTCGTCTTTCATATTGCATTCTAGTATAACTTTGCATTTAACTTAGCCAATTCATCCATAATAGTTTTAATAATTTAGTTTTATTAGCATTTAATACAACACTCATCAAAAACTCATCTAGTTTCGGTTAAGGTCGAAATAATTATTATTGAACTACTCAATCTCTGTGGAATCGACAATCCGGACTCTAAAAGTCCACTTTATTACTTGTAACGAACCGTACACTTTCGGTAGTTTTAAATCGAACGTTATTTTCGTGAACAGGCGTCGTTGCTGTTTTGGCCGCACTGATGGTCGATGTTTAGCTTATGGCAACCGATCCTTGGATCGATTCCTTCCAAGTCTTCGTGACTCCATGCGAAGACATCCAGGTTTTGCCGAAGGAATGCTAGTATTTGACCTCGGACCAGAGGTCATAGATCTCGTCCTATTTTGAGCTCTTTGGTGGGGTCGCTTTCACAAACTGACACTTTATCCAGTTCTTCCACCAATTAGCCTCCTTTAGTTTTCGTACGGGGATCTAGTGGACTGAGATCGTACATCATGCATGTGGTCGGGAGAGGTCGGATATTGTGATGCATATGACACCGGGTCGTCCTTTGACATATTTCAACAAGTTCCGTGTTTCTTTTGATTTCTCCTACACCATGAGGTATAGGGAATTTGAGTGAATAGTGATACAATGATACCACAGCCCGTACGTTAAATAACAAGGGTTGCCCCATGATAGCGTCATAGGGCGAGATGGAATCCAGAACCACGAACTCAGCATTAGTCCCACATTGCTGCGGGACTTTCCCAACTTCGACTGTGAGCTTGATTAATCCTCTTGCTTTAACCAGTGCCCCACTTAGTCCTTGAACCATATTTGGATATGGTTGTAAGAAGTGAAAGGGGATCCCTATCTACTTGAGCGTGTTGGTGAAAAGTATGTTGAGTGTACTTCTGGTGTCGATAACACCTTGGGTATGGTGATTTCGGCTACAGGGACAGAAACTGTCAGGACGTCAGGGTAAGGATTTAGGTCCGCCTCATCGTTGTCGAATGACAACACATCATCCATGGATTTTCTACGGTGCTTCGTTGTTATGCCGATCTCAGATAGGTCGGCCATAATAAGTCTTTTCAATTTTGCTCCTCTTGTTCCAGTGCTATGTCGTTTTTTATCATGCTAACCTGAGGTTTGGGCAAATTGACGTTGCAAGCTCTGGCTTCGACCTGATTTTCTTGTACGATTCAAACCTCGTAGGGAATAGAATGTTTCATGCAATAGTGATCTATCGAAGTGGCTGCCTTGAGCTCATGCAGTATGTGTCTCCCCAATATCGCATTGTAATTAGATGGCAAGTCGACTACCACAAAGTCAGCGAGGACTTTCCTTTGGTAGGGGACTTCACCCAGTTCTACTATTAGGGTGATTTGACCTCTAGCATCGATAGGATCTCCTGAGAACCCTTGCAGCTTCTTAAGGTATGGCAGGAGGTATCCTTACCTTGACTGGCAATGTGAGAATTGGTTCTGACATCTTCTTGATCCGATGTTGCTTTCTCCGCGCTTATATATTTTTCAGCTCAGTTTAAGAACTCATGGTAAGTTCGAGGCCCGTCCTCATGCACATACCACCAGAATCATGTTCTGAGTCGTAGTCCAAAGAGGACTACCATGAGTACGGCATCGTTAGAGATCTTCTCAACCTCAATAGTTTGCTTGTTGAATTTGATGAGGTAACTTTTAATCGACTTGTTTTTTTCCTCGTTTAATGCTTACTAACCGCTCTTTGGGCATTGTCCTTGTCCTGGAGCCCATGAATTGGCCAAGGAAGGCTGTAGCCAGGTCGTTCCAGTTTTTTATCGACCTTTGGTACAGCCTTCTGTACCATCTTTATGCTTTATCTCCCAATGTCAATGTGAAAGCACGGCACATGATGGCATCCCCAGCTCCTTGTAACTCCATTCATGAGGTATATTTATCCAGGTGGCTGAAGGGGTCTCCTTCTCCTTCATACCCAGTGAGTTACGACATTTTGAGTTTATCAGGTAATGGTTCGGCGACAATATGTTCTGAGAAAGGTGAATGGCGTTTGGTGAGGTATTCATCGACCATCCCTTTACCTTTGGCTTCCAGGTCGGCAATGCATTTTTCAAAGTGCTTATTTCAGCAAGATTTCTCCGAGGTGTCAATGAATGTTGGGAGCCTAATCTACTGAACACACTGCCAGTCTTTTTAGTGACCGGCTCCTTCTTTGGGAGGACTCCTTACTTTGTCCGTTTGGCTTTTGGAGGACTCCCCCTTGGAAAAGTGAAAAGACCTTCTAGTGGAGAGTCACCTGTTTTCCTTCTGGTAGGAGATTCCTCCTCGATATCAGGCGGGGAAGTTTGAGCCTGGTTTCATTCTAGTCTACTGATCGTATTTGTCAGCCTTTCAATGGCCTCCCTCATCGTGATCATTTGAGGGCTGTCCAAGTTAGTTTGGTCTAGTCTCCTTCAGAAATTGTGTGGGGTGTTAGTTTTGTTGGGACGAGTGTGAGATTCACCATCCAAGGTGAGACTGCTACTCATTATTCTTGTTTTTTTTATGGGAAAGAGGCTGTTTTTCACAACAGGCCCTTCTTCTAGCGCCAAACTGTTGACGTCAAAAAATTTCAGTACGTATTTAAGTCAACTTTAAGAAAAAGAGGTGAAATTTGTATTGATAATTGAGTTTGAAAAGTGTGATTATGAGGTTGGTTTTTGCGTTCTTTTCTTGTCCTTTAAGTACAGAGATTTCAATCCTTTTATAGGGGATCTTATGCTAAAAAATGATAATAAATGTGTCTAATCAGTCACTTCAAGCAATGCCGAGCTAAGATTAGTGTGTCGCCGCTATTCATCCTGATTGGTGGACGAGGTCGGTTCCCATTAAATCTTAATGATGCCGTCTTTTACCAAGTAATCATGTTATACACAAGTGGAAGATTCAATGAGACTTATTGGAGGAGGAGGAGGAGGAGGAGGAGGAGGAGGACGGTGTTGTTGTCATGGCTTTTCAAGTGTATTTGATTGATGAGATGTGTTTAAAGACTTATAATGATGATATTTCCTGGAATAACGACGGAAAATGATTGGACTCATGACGATAACCAAACTGAGGTAGTAATACTGATCTGCCAAGTGCATGAGATCATTGTTAAGTACATATCAAATTGAGATCAGATGTCGGTGGTCAACAATATTAAAGTCACAGATTTATACAATTTGTTCACAAATTAACGATTTAGTTAATCTCATATTATTTTTTAGTCAGAAATCAGAATTTTTAGATGTGACAAATTATTTTACGGTCACAATTCGAAAATTTTATCGGTCACAATTTATTCATCTATCACAAATAAAAATTTATAAGTCACAATTTATTTATTGGTCACAAATCACAAATATTATAAGTCACAACTTATTATACAATTACAAATTATCAAATTAACTGTCACAAATTAACAATGTTTTAGGTCACGATTTATTTTTTCCACTGGTTACATATTGTTTATTCTTCACAGATTAACCAATTTAATAATTACAGTTAACCAAATAATTTATGACCACCACAAACACTTGAGACTACAATCTTACCACTACCTCTAGCAGCACCACCACCATCGTTGTTGCCAGAACGACCACCACCATCCCTCGACAGCAACACCATCACCTTAAACAAATCAACCTATCACAGAAAACACCACCACACATATTAATTATTGGTCACAATCAATCAAATTATTGGTCACAAACCACTGTACCAACCACAACCACTCGTACCATCGCCACATCAGCAGCACCGCCAACATCCCCATCACCTCACCACCGTAGCAAACATCACAACCACACCACCCAAACATCTCTAAAAAAATCATATTCAAAATTATCACAACTACTGCCACAACCATACTGTCGCCGCCGCAACCATTGCCACCACCATCTCACCACTACGGTCGCTACTGCATCCCACCACTATCACCTGTAAAAAAAAATCACAGCTACCATCTCCTCCATATCCATCACACCACAACCACCACCCTCACAAAAATAATTTCCCAAACAGTTGTCGCCACCACGACCACCACAAATCCACAGCAGACCAACCATAAACCTTCACAAATCCACCACAACCACACATCCACAATTCCACCATACCACAACCACAAATTCACCATGCCGCCACGACCTCCACAAGTCTAGCACACCACAACCAGCATCGTCGCATCGTTGCGTACAGACACAAAAAATCCCTATAAGCCAGGTGTTATGTCCTTAGTGAAAACGACTCCAAGAAGAAGAAGAAGCGGAGGGACGAGCAATAGAAGCACCATGTGATGACGAATCAGTGTCGTCACCATCGCGCTGCTCGGTTACAATCGTTAAGCGTGGTTCTGTCGTCGAAGAAAAGATGGAGATGGGGATGAGAGGGAGAGAAAGAGACAAAGAATATATTTTAGGGTTGAGTGAGATATTTGCTACGTGGGGTGGGGTTGTGGATTTTTTAATTTTATAACTTTAATATGAATATTTAAAAAATGTATTATTATCTATTTTTTGAATTAAAAAACTTTAAGCCCCTGTTTGGTAGTCATTTTGGGGAGAAAATGAATTTTTGAATAGTTGATTGATGGAGAATGTATGATTAAAAATTAAAGAAAAGTTTTGAATTTGTGTGTAATATTATTTTATTGAAAAATGTGTGATTAAAAAGAAGAGAGAAAAATGTATACAAAAGAGGGAGTAAATCTTATCTTTGAAATGGGGATTTGACAATTAGGGATGACAATAATTTCCACTACATATAACGTGTAAAATTTGCAAAAGTTCATATTTTTAGAATTATTCTAACAATAAGGTCATCACTGAACTGATTTATTGACGACTAATAATGAAATTTTCTTCTGGTTGACACACTCATTGAAGGACACGTACCAAATCTCAGGGCAATCCGTGCTGCCTTCATTTATCTCCTGCAACCGGCCCTTTTGACTAAAACCTCCCAAAAACAACTGCTGAAAATCGATCGGAAGAAAGAATGGCCGATCGTTTCTTCCCCAATGTAATGCCAGACTTTGTAGCTGAAAACCCACAAATAATTGAAGAGAAACAGCACGAGATAATTCCTCAAGGCACTCAAGATTCACTGTTAAAGCTCCTTTCACTGCCTCACTCCATTCTCTTTGAGCAACTCAAACGCACCGCTCTTGACCTCAAAGAAACAGTTATATCTATTTCTATTTATTTCTTTGTGAAAGAAAACTTTGTCAAGCTGGTTTAGAATTGCTCTGTATAGTTTATGAAGTTTTGTGCTTTTTGTGTACAGATAGTGGTGGAGACATGGGGTCTCAGTGGGCAACGTGTGGAAGATTTTACTCTGTATTGTGGTTCTCTTGGGACTGCCTTTTTGGTGTTGAAGTCTTTTCAGGTGACCCATAACAAGAATGATTTGAACCTGTGTTCTGAGATTGTCAAGGCATGTGACGAAGCTTCTCTCCACTCTAGGTCTCTCTCTCATCTTGTTGTAGCAGCAATTACTCATTATCAGGGATTGAAATTTCTGAATATTCATTCGGGTTTTGGGGGGGGGGGGGGGGGGGGTTAAGTTTGTTAAAATGATGTAGAGTACTATTAGGGATTTAGAGAAGACGAAAGCAAAGAGAGAATTTTCTGGAAAGAAGTCATGCAATCAATTCTGACTACAATTGGGAAAACTACAGTCCCTAAATCACAAATCTATGCACAAATACACTGCACCTAGATTTTGCTCTGTCTACTATAACATTAGCCAAACTCCCCGTGGAAGAAGTGGATATAGTTGTCTGCTTTCTGGAGTACCAAAAAACTAAGTTAGAGCTAAAGAAAACACAATACCCTGAAGTGGACCTTAGATTGCTAGGAACTTTCCTGTCGGAACTCGGCATCCCAATGTTACCACCAGATTCAGGTGACAGATTGTGTGAGATGAAGTGCAAAGTTAGAGTTCCCACAAGTGCCTGAGTATCGTCTTTACTGCCTTCCAGTGGGAGTCGAGTAGTTATGCATAAGCTGGCACACTGCATGTTGGCCTCGCGATCTTTAATATGTTGATTGGGATAGATGTAAGCCTTCTTTTCTGTGATTTTCAAGGCCCAGATAATCAACATAGCTTCTTCTTTTGAGGGAAAATGTGCTGTTTAGATGTTTAAGAGGTTTGCACTTCCGTTATGAAACGCCTGTCACCAAGATATCTTCCACATGTACTGAAACAACTAAGGTGTTAATCTATGATGCACCGACACGGACATGTATCGTGTCGGATACGTCGACACGTGATTTTTCAAAAAAGTGCCGACACGATACGTCATCGACACGTTAATTAAATTCTTTAAAATTCTTCATTTATATAGTATAAATTTAGTTTTATACTTTTATTGATTTTTCTTGTTGAATTTTTTTAAATATAAGTACTTATTTGTTATTTACTAATAATTTTGAGTTAAAAATATATAATAGTTATAGAAAGAAAAATAAATATTATAGAGTGTTCGGAGAGTGTCGGTATCGACACGAGTCCGACACGTGTCGGACACGGACACGCTACCCTAGTTAGAGTGTCCGTGCTACATAGGTGTTAATTGTAGGAATGCCAAGCGACAGGGAATGATCTGCTTTAGGTAAGACAAAGCCAAAAGTTAAATGAGGCAGATGCAATTTGTCAAACCATCCCCTAGGGGTTTCAGTCCATACGACGACTTGTGTAACTCGCAGACTATGTTAGGCTGTTTGGGATCAACAAATCCAGGGAGTTGCTCCATATATTCCTCAATTAGAATAGTATTTTCCATTATTGTGTCTTTATTTTGTTAAGACAATTGATTTTGTGTCCTTTTTAATAAAGCACACTTGAATATTGAATAAAATTACAATCTTCCTCTTGCTTCTTGTTGATAAGGTTGGTAGAAACATTAGAGAGAAGAAGATAATTATCTTCATCTCCTTTACTTTCATTATATAGAGAAAAACAAGAATACAAGTATGGAAATAAAGTAAAAATATGGACACACAATAAACTTGAAACCGGGGAGAAGGTAGGATGAAGAGACAACAAAAGAGAGAAATAATCACTTCATTACTTTGGCTCCAGCCGTGTACAATCTTTATATAATAAAGGAAAAATTGCAGCCGCGGTCCCTAACCTTTGCATTTTTTGCACACTTTATCCTAACCTTCACTTGGTACCACCTGGAGTCCCAAACATTTAATAAATTCGTACCCGAGGTCCAAATGGACGGAAACCGTCCAATTTGACCGTTAGTTGACCAATAAAATTGATTTTGACCATTTTTAAAGGGTAAAAATGTAACATTTCATCTTGTACTTAAAATAAGGTAAAAAATTAAATTAAAAAAATGAAAAACAAACTCACCAACTTCCCTACCCCTAGCTGCATCCCCAATCCAAACTAGAAAATCACACTGCCACCACCCACCACCATAATTCCTCTCAGCCACCACCGGCCCACGCCATTTTCTTCCACCCGACCTCGTCCCATCCTATCACCACTACCACACCACCACCACAAACAAATCAAAATCGAAAAATCGCTGGCCCGTTAGTCGGTAGCCACTGCCGACCACTAGAAAGGAACCCAAATGTAAAGCTTTCAATTCTGCAAATGTCCGTGTATTAGTTGAAGATTTCAATTCTGCAATTTTGTCCCAAAATGTAAAGACGGATTTACCCTCAATTGAAAACCCAAGTGTCTCAGAATGGAACCCAAACTATAAAAGGCTCAAACCAAAATAGAACCCAAATGAAAAATCTTCTCCATTGCCAGAGATCTGAGATGTTCTTCACTGCAAATAAGAGGGGTTCTTCAAAATTTCTACTAAGTTGCTCAAATTTAAAACCAACAAAAGGCACAATATCCTTTCCAAACCCAGAACTCAGTAAATTACGGGGTTTGAAGATATTGCAATTTGGATCTTAATACAGTAAGTTAATTAAAACAAATTAGTTACTGTAAAATTCATATGAAAGTCCTTCCCAGAATTCAGTAACTCCCACCTGTGAATTGTAACTCTAATTGATTGTAGAAAAGACATAAACATGAACAATTTTGCATACTGGGAGGCAACAGTGATGAGGCCGGAGTGATCATCGACGCGAAGATCATGCTTGTACCATACAATTGCGGCACTCGTGTTCTCCGCCTCGTCGAATTTTACACTACATTTCACGGCAGAGGCAGAAAATTTAAGCCGAGTCCTAAGAGGGGAAAATGTGAGGTTTCGTGAATTAGAAATAGTAAAAACACATGGGTAAACAAAAAGAGCCATGAAAGGATTGGAAGGAAATGGTGAAGTAGAAGTAGAAAAAGAGGATAGGAAATTGAGTTTGAAAATTTGGGGTTTTTTTGGGAATTGAAATCCATCAATGGTAGGATGATTCCAGGGATTTTGGGGGGGATGGGGTGAAGAAGAGAATGAATAGTTTCTTTTTTATTTTTATTTTGTTTTAGTTAATTGTTTTATTATAAGGTTAAATAACAAAGTTACAGTTTTACCTTTTAAAAATGCTCAAAATTTGGTCAAAATCAATTTTATTGGTCAACTAACGGTCAAATTGGACGGTTTCCGTCCATTTGGACCTCGGGAGCGAATTTATTAAAGGTTTGGGATTCCAGGTGGTACAAAGTGAAAGTTAGGGTAAAGTCTGCAAAAAATGCAAAGGTTAGAGATCGCGACTGTAATTTTCCCTATAATAAAATACATACCATAAAATAAACATATGCTAAATCTACAACTAAGGAAACAATATATCTATTGACTATAATAAAATCGATACATAAGGAAACAAATAAACCATAAAATACTTATTAATATTTCGGAATCTTCAACACTCCCCCTCAAGCTGGATGATACAAGTTAAACAGTCCCAGTTTGTCCACCATTTTTTCGAACATGGGTTTAAACAACCCCTTTGTCAATAAGTCTGTAGCCTGTTCAGACAAAGGCAAGTATACCATGCATATCGTCTCATTTTCTATCTTAAAATGTCTATCTACCTCAACGTATTTAGTCCTGTCATGATGAACTGGATTGTGTGACATTACAATGGCTGCCTTGTTATCACAATAAACTTTCATAGGTTTATTTCCCTCAATACTAAGTTCCTCCATCAGTAACTTTAGAAAAGCAATGTTAGGCTTAGTGTGTGACAAATAAATGAGCTTACCTACTAGGTGCTGATATCTTCCCTTATCAACAGGTGTGCTTCCTAGACAATCCCCCAATTTATGATTGGGATTTATAGGAACATCTATTGGTTTACTTCCTAACATACTTGTTTCTCCTAAGAGATCCAAGACATTTTCTCTGTGAGATAGATATTCCTCTTCTATTTCTTGCAACCTCTAGGCCAAGAAAGTACCGTAACGGGCCTAAGTCCCTTATTTCAAATTCAGTAGAAAGAGCTTTCTTCAACCTCTCTATTTCTTCATGGTTGTCACCTGTTAGGACTATAGCATCCACACAGACAATTAGAATGGAGATTTTTCCTCCTGAGTTCTTGTAAAACATGGTATGATCAGATTGGGCTTGCTTATATCCTTGTTGACATACAACTTTCATGAACATACCAAATTAGGCTCGTGGAGATTGCTTCAGCCCGTATAAGGATTTTTTTTCAGTTTACAGACCTTTCTCTGGACCTTAGCTTCATCGAACCCAGGAGGAAGTTCCATATATACTTCTTCTTCCAGGTCACCATTTAGGAAAGCATTCTTTACATCCAGTTGTTGAAGTGTCCAATCTAGATTTGCTTCTAATGTCAAAAGAACTCTCATTGTGTTTAATTTTGCAACTGGAGCAAAAGTTTTCTGGTAGTCAACTCCATATGTTTGAGAGTACCCCCTTGCTATTAACCAGACTTTATAGCGTTCTATCGATCTATCTGACTTGTACTTAACAAAAAACACCCATTTGCACCCAACAATTGACTTATCCTTAGGTTTTTCCACAATCTACCATGTTCTATTTTTATTCAAGGCTTCCATCTCTTCCTCAACTGCTTTTCTGCATCTTGGGTTTGACAAGGCTTCGTGAATAGATTTTTGTATCTCAACTGATGACAGATTTGTAGCAAGAGATTGAACTGATCTGGATAGATGACTGTACCCGATGAAATTGGAGATAGGATGCTGTGTACAAGACCTAGTTCCCTTTTTGAGTGCAATAGGCACATCCAAGTCATTAGTGAAGTTATGTTGTGGGATAGAGGAATTACTTGAGTTCATATCATATTCATGGTTTTGCTGTTGAACTGTGAGGTGTTCCACATTTTCAGGATTTTTCCTCCTAGAATAAACACGTAGCTCAGGTATGATTGCAAGTTGTTTGTCTCCCTCTATCGTTAAATTTGGCGGCATACAAGAATTAGTGAGTTGTGAATCATCAGGAAGTGGGGAAAGATTAGTGGATGAAGTTTCTTTTGAGATGGAAGATTCTGGTTCTTCGGTGGGTGATATAGGTATTTGTAGTGTGGGTAATATACGTATGGCAGGTGCAGTTTCCCAGAAATTCCCATCAACATTGATGCGAACCTCTTAGCAACGGTGACTACGAAACCCACAACTAGATTGATACGGAACCCAAGAATGCCAATGAATAACCCGGTTGTTTGTCTCCCCCTATCGTCAAATTTGGCGGTATACAAGAGTCAGTGAGTTGTGAATCATTAGTGGATGAAGTTTCTTTTGAGATGGAAGATTCTGGTTCTTTGGGGGTGATATAGGTATCTGTGGTGTGGGTAATATAGGTATGGCAGGAGCAGTTTCCCAGAAATTCCCATCAACATAGATGCGAACCCCGTAGGCCGTAGCAACGGTGACTATGAAACCCACAACTAGATTGATGCGGAACCCAAGAATGCCAATGAATTACCTGGTTTTGGATTTGAACCTAATGAAGTGAACCAAAAAACCCAACGATAGCAAAGATGAGCTGAGCTCCTTGATTACACAATGAAGAACCCACGATCTAATATTTGAACATACAAAAATTAGATATTGAAAGTTCGATTTGTTGTTCAATTGAAGAACAAGGTAGAAAGCAAAACTTTTCAATTAATTCAATGTCAGAAGTTCTAAAAGTAACAAAAGTGTTAAATATTTATACTAGAGCCCTAAACCTAGTACAAAACGTGCACAAGGCAACAATTAATGTCAAAATATGGAAAGAAATAGAATCCTAATAAAAATGGAATAAAATCGCATAAAAATCGGAAGTACCGGACGACCCTTCCGGATGTCCGGTAAGTGTGTCCAGTTTCACAGAACTTCTCTACCGGACGTCCGGTAGAGCTCGTTCGGTTGAGCTGCTCGCGTCCGGTTTGACAGAGATTTTAAGTCTTGGGCTACCGGATGTCTGGTTGATCCCCTTGAGTCCGGTTGGTCAGGGTTTTTTTCGGCCAGCTTTATCACGTTGATCCAAGTCTTTTCGACCTTCGACCCCAACATGAAACTTGCTCCATTTTGCATCCCGAACATGGTTTCATCAATAGTAGGTTTGACAAGCATCCCCAATGCCTCTTTGACTCGTTTTGCTCTTGCTAGTTTAAGAAAATACCATTGGCCCGATGATGAACTTCCAGTCCCAAGAAGTATGTGAGCTGGCTGAGATCTTTCATGTGAAAAGTTGCATGTAATAACCGTTGAAGCTTCGAAATGAAACTACAGTTAGTGCCAGTAATAACGATATCATCCACGTAAACCAAAAGAAGTACAATACCAGGGGCAAACTTGTGGAACAAGAGAGAAGAATCATACTGACTCTATGTAAAACTAAAGGTAATGAGGGTGTCACGAAACTTCTCAAACCAAGCCTGGGGTGCTTGCTTAAGCCCATATAGAGAACGTCGTAGTCTACAGACATCATGAGAAGATGAAGCGGTCATACCAGAGGAAAGCTTCATATAAATCTCTTCGTGAAGATGCCATGAAGAAATGCGTTTTTCACATCCAACTGATGGAGGTTCCATGACTAGGAGGCAGCAATAGCTAAGATAGTTCGAGCTGTGGTCATTTTGGCAACAGGAGCAAATGTTTCCTCGTAGTCAATCCCATATTTCTGTCTGTTACCTAGAGTGACAAGACGAGCTTTGTAACGATCCAAGGAGCCGTCAGAACGAAGTTTCACAGAGAAAACCCATTTACTCCCAATAGGCACCACGGTAGGAGGACAAGGCACAACGTCTCAAGTGTGATTCTCTTCAAGTGCCTGAAGTTCTGCTTGCATTGCCTTTTGCCAACACTCATGTTCCATGGCCTGTTTGTAACAAGTGGGAATGAAAATAGTAGATAAAGTAGCGACAAGGGAAATAGGAGATGAAAAACCATACCGATCAGGTGGGTGAGAAGGACGGGTAGACCGACGAGGAGAAATGGGAACCATTGTAGGATCAGGCGTTGGGTCGAGATCGGGAGGGGGCACATAAGGAGTGATACCAGACTCACGATTACGTCGTTCATACACTAGTCCTGGTTTAAGTCGTACCCCAACATTAGGGGAATCAAAGAAGCTAGGCAGGATAGATAGAGATGTAGAGGGTAGATCAACATGAGACGGGAAAAATATTGGTTTTCAAGAAAAACCACATTTCTAGAAATACGAATTTGGTGAGCATGAGAATCATAGCAAACATAACCTTTTTGAGAGACAGCATAACCAAGGAAAGCACATTTAACAAACTGAGCAGTAAGTTTATGTCGCTCATGTGGAGGAAGATGTACAAAACAAACACACCCAAATGTACGCAGAGCAGAATACGACGGTGAATGTCCAAGCAGCTTAAAGAATGGAGAAGCATGATTTAAGGTAGGAGGGGGTAAACGATTAATCAAATGAACTGATGTAGAAACTGCTTCACACCAGAATCGAGAAGCTACAGATGATTCAAGGAGAAGCATTCTTACCATATCTAGAAGGCTACGATGCTCGGACTCGGGTACCGGTAACGGGTACGGGTACGTATCTAAGTGTCAGATCTTTTATTTTCTAAACTGTAGGATACGGGGACATGACTAAAAAGAGTCCAAATTTTGGACGCAGGTACTTGGGTACACCTTTCAAATTTTAATTTTTTACTAATTCAAGATGTCATTTTGAATATACCAAAATCAATTATTCACAAAGAATGAAATTAGTATTGAATAAAGGGTTAAGACGAATAAAATAGAATTTTGGAGCTTAGTCTTCAATTATGAAAATTACTAAATGATATATAAAATAGAAAATGAGGGACTGGATTGCAATTTGAACTTAGTAGAACTCATTTTTATTTTATACAAACAAAACCCTAAACTATCGATACATAGAGGGAAAGAAGGAAAAAAAGAAGAAAATGGAAAGAAAAATGAAAGGAGAAAAAGAAGGAAAAACTTAGAGTCGCCGCTTTTCTCTACCCTCTCGGCGACAACGCTATATTTATAGAGAGTCGAAATGGGAAAGAAGCAAAAGGAAAGAAAATGGGGGAAAAAAGAAAGAAGAAGAAGCAAAAACGACAAAGTGTCTGATTGAAACTTGGAGGATCCGACACATATCCCATCCCCATGTCGTGTCGTGTCCGACACGGGTACTCCTACTATTTCGAAGAGTCCGAGCATCAGAGCCAGAAGGTGACGATTCTTTCTCTCAGCAACACCGTTTTGTTGCGGCGTCGAAGGACAAGAACGCTGGGAGATGATACCCTTACTTTGGAAAAAGTCCTGAAACTCATTGGACATATATTCCCCCCCAGAATCAGAACGCAAGATCTTTATGCCGGCAGAAAATTGAGTCTCAATGAGAGCAAGAAAACGCTTAAAGACTAAAAAGACCTTGGCTTTGGCTCTTAAAAAATAAACCCAAGTAAAACGACTGAAATCATCGATGAATGTAACAAAGTACTTATAATGTGTTTGAGAAATAATAGGCGAAATCCCCCAAACATCACTATGAATAATATCAAAATATCGTGAGGTACGAGATCCATGAGAGGGAAATGGTAGGATTTTACTTTTGGTAATTTTGCATGTAGTACAATCAAAAGAAAGATCAGAAGAACATCCTTTATTCCCCAATAAAGAAGAATTAAATAAAGTATGAATTACATCTGAGTTTGGACGGCCTAAACATTTATGCCACAACTTATTATTAGCACTAACAGTATTACATGCAAAGGAAAGTAAAGGAGAACTAGGAAAAGGAGAAAAATGCAAGGAAAAGAGTCGTCCCACTTTAGGCCCCTTCGCGATTATTTTCTCGGACGCCGGATCATGCACAACACAACTAGAACGAGAGAAATGAACGTCATAATTACGATCAACTAATTGACCAACCGAAATTAAATTTGTAGAAAGGTTAGGAGACACAAAAACATTAGTTAATGAAGCGGAAAGATCACCAACAACACTGATAGGCAGAGAACTGCCATTAGCTGTGTGGATTTTCAGATTGCCATCATATTCTCATACATTGGAAAGAGGATCAAGAGTATTGGTCATATGGTTAGAGGCTCCGGAGTCAAAGAACCATGGTTTAGAAGAGGTTGTATAAATACCTGAGAGTCAAAAAGCAGTGAAAGCAGAATTGATAATCTGTTGAACAACGTGCTAGGTAGTAGGCAATGTCGCAAAGCTAGAGGCACCAATGGAGGAATGATAGGCAGTGGTATGCCTCTTTACTAGCCGAATGGGACAAACAGAGATGTGATGATCTTGTTTCTTGCAGTAATTACAGTATTTTTTAGGACAATCCCAAGCAATGTGACCAAAAGCTTTACAGTTATAGCACTGGACATAACGCATGTCTCGACCCTTATTTCTTCTTTGGGCTGCATAAGCCACAGTGACAGGAGTACTAACAGCATCTCTAAGTTCCATGGTAGCCTGAGTAACTATACGTTGCTCCTTATGAAGTTCACCCAAACAAGTATCCAGAGATGGTACAGGATGATGATTCATCATATTAGACTGTGCAGCCTCAAAATCAGGACGTAAGTTCATCAAAAATTGATCTCTCTTGCTTGTCTCATGCACTGTTTGAACAGCAGATATAGCTGCAGCGGGTACATTAGTATAAACTACATATGAATATTCAGCCCAAAGATTTTGAAAACCTGAAAAATATTCTTCAATCGAGAGACTTCCCTGTGTAAAATTAGTCATCTCATACTCCAATTGAAATCGTCGATCCGTGTTGTCCTGCTTGTAAACCTTACTAAGGTAATCTCACATAGCGACAACAGTTTTGTAAGGTCTCAGATTGAGAATAAGGTGTGGCTCGACTGAACTAAGGATTCAGGTCATAACCCGAGAATCTTTGATTTCCCACTTCGACAAAGCCTCAACATCTTTAGGAGCGGAATCACTTCCATGAAGATGACCCCACAACTCCTTTCCTTTGACAAATAATTGGAATTGGAACTCCTAAGCCGAGTAATTTTTGCCATTGAAACGAATAACAACTGAGTCTAACTTATCAGATGACATGATGTAATAAAGTATTCAACCAAATAAAGAACCCAAATAGCAAATCACGTGCCGGAATAGAATAAAGCCCAACCAAACAGAGAGCCACTGAGAGAGAGTACCAGAAGAACACCAAAGTCCGATGGTAAAAAAACACAGAGATCCGACCATTCTCAGACGACCGGAGGCAGAACACAAAAGTTCAACAGAAAAGAAGCACAACGATCCGACCGTGAAGCCCGAAATTCTCAGACAACTGGAGGCAAACAAGACACCCATGAAAGAAGGCAGAACCCACCTGAATCTGCAAGAGAAAAACACCCCAGAGCCGGAAATACGATGAAGGGAGACCGGAATTCAGAAACGCACCAAAGATCGCAACCCAACGCACTAAAACGCAACGACCTCGACCCAAACACACCGAAGCAGCGAGAGCGAAGAAATTCACACAGGTAAGAACTTAGAACCCTAGCTCTGATACCATGTCAAAAGGGTCAAACAATTGAGATGAATTTTTGTATATTAACTTGCCTTTACATTGTGTTCACTATTGTATATATATTGTACAATCATTAAGGAAACTAAATAACTATAATTCCTAAAAATCAGCTTTCCCAAATATATCCATCTATATACAGTAACAGTAGCAATTTCCTTAAAGTACACTTAAATATTGAATAAAATTACAATCTTCCTCTTGCTTCTCTTCCTCCTTTCTCCTTTCTTTTCATTCTTAGTTGTTCTTGTTCATTGCAATCGGCATCAAATCCTATGTCTGGCTATAGAAACAGACTGAATTTTTCATTGAAGTCCAAACTGGCTACCTCATGGAACCCTTGGCCAGAAACCGTGCCTTGTTCTCTGGGTACCATTTGGATAGAAACATCCGCTTGGTACTCATGTACTACAAATTGGAAAGGTTGGGAACTCTAGCATAACTTTCCCAGTATGAAAAGATGGGAAACCAAAGTACAATTTTACAGCTCAAATTACATTGCAGTGACTGTACATTATGCTTTGGATGTTGCAAATTATTGTCAGTTCCTTAAAGAAAATTGTTGTTTTGTGGGGATGGAAATTTGAACCTCCAAAACCAGAGACCCACCCCCCGCCCTACCCCAATTTTAAGCTTATTTTTTTTTATTTAAAAAGTTCAAATTTTGTTTAAAGTCACTTTAGCCCAATTCACAAATTACCATAGAATTTATAGGAAAATAGTAAAAAAAGATAAAGAGGACAGTAAACAGGGTGGGGTATTGCCTGCAACGCCACTCCACACCCTGCTTTAAGTGGGGATCGGGCTGGTAAAAACCCTGGCGGGCCTCGTCTCCCCTTGCCATCCCTGTTCTTTAGGTTTCTTTAAGAATTAAAAGGACGACTAATAAAATATAGAAGTTTGTGGATTTATTTACATATTTATTTTTAACTTATAGGGAGTTTTATGTTCCTCTTAAGAGTTCAAAATGATGGAGTAAGGGAAACGGGCACTCACAATTGAGGTTGGGTGGTTCTACTTGAGAAAGATTGTTTCTTTATCTCTCATTTTTGTTCGACTCGATGTACATTCTAGAATTTTCTTATGAAGATGTGATGTTGCTAGGGATGTGACATTTATGTGTGGGAGAGCTGGGGTATGTGCACTGGGTGCTGTGGTGTCAAAATACAGGGATGATGATCAGCTCATTCAATATTATTTGACTCAATTTAAAGAGGTTAGTCTGAATTGCTGGTGTTGATTTATTAGGGACTTTTGTTTTTCTTTGATATATTTAAATAGAAATTATCTGATTGTGGAAACAGATAAAGCTGTC
>JAEDXY010000107.1:600000-795451 GCA_019395295.1 Osmanthus fragrans | reverse complement strand
AAGGTTTGTTTTCTTACACCTTCAGCCTTTTATTTTGTGTCTTTTTCGCTATTCAATTATTCCTTTTTGAAGCCATTAGTATCTTTAGAATCCATGGGTACTTGGTATAATTGCTATGTTATAAGTATTTTTAACGTCGTGATTGAGGCCCTATGTGACAATTTGTTTAACTGAAATAATCATGACCTGATTATTCGGTGGACTTGTTAGGAATTCCTTAATTGGCATTTAAATAAAGTAGTTTTGCATTAAATATTGTCGATTGCTTGCACTATCAATTAAAACAGATTTGTTAAAATATACAAATGCTGATCGTCGTGATCACGTGAATGCAAGATAGTTATTAGGCGCGATTGCGTCCCTGCTGCACTAAAAGATCACCTCCATTTCACCCTCGAGTATATGTGAAATTTCATCTTTGTTGGATTTTAAGGTGCAAATAATAGAAGAGATGATAGAGAGAAATCAACGTAAGTTCGGCGATGTGCCTCTACTTCCAAGAGGAGCGAAGTGGAGATAATTTTTATCAGTATGAAAAAAGATGATTACATCATTTGATTGTACTAACCTTAGCCAAAGCCCACACAAAAAGTCTAAGGACCAGTACAAGAAAAATACCCCGTGAAACCTGTCCCTGCGGCAGGCTTTGCACCACAACCCAATCAAAACGTCCCTCGGAAACTAGATAATAATATTAAAACCCACAAGGTCTATGTTGCACACGCTCCGTTTCATTTCGGTGTGCTACGTTCACTCTCACTCTGACTACGGCATCAAAAAACAAACCAAGCTGGATCCAGTAAACTTGTATTTCACTTTATATGAGCCACATACACCAACTATGCTTTATGTGGAAACACATGGTTTATGGTCAACTTGTTCAGGTTAGAGCATGAGTTAGCTTTTTTGGCATTAGGTATTCTAGCAATAATGACATCAATCTGCTGCTCGTCCGGCAAGTCCGTTTTAACATGCTCGTTCCTTAAAACTGGGTAAAATGTGAGTTTCATGGGATACAACCCCCGGACAAATAAAAATGATTAACTAAGTTAAAGGGAGGCAGGACTCTCGGATTTTCTCAGGTTACTTTCAATCTCCTATTCCTCCCAATTACATGGTATCGATTTTATTAGAGATGGGTCTATGTCCGGATTTGGACCTTCAATTGTTGGTCAATTATTAGGAGTGGAATATGGAAATGTGCGAAATGGTTACCTTGTATGTGAAACAAGTGATTCAAGAGATAGATATTCAGTTGGGTGTTAGGAATATTCAAAATCAGTTTATTCTGTTAGAACCATGACTCAGATAATCCAGATAGAGTTAATGACAAAGTCCCATTGTACACTTGCATTATATGAGTCTGCACTCCAAATCTATGATGCTACCATTAGATCTAAATTTACTTGTGATCATCCCTTGCTGGAGAAATTTCATTTTCAGATCTATTATTAATTGTTTTCATAAGGATCATATTTTTCCTCTCCAATATCTAGCTTGAAGGTGTTACTCAATATGTATGAATTGAAAGGACTTGAATATGTTCTCTACAATTGAAGTGTAATCAAATAGTATGGTTCTGAATAGTAATTTTTCTTCTGATGCTGAGGTTTTTACTTTGAGGAAAATCCATTATCTTCCTCCTGATCACGACGTCATATTGGCAAAGTGCTTTAGGTTAGGAGTATGCTTCATTATTCATGAGTTTCTGTATCTAATGAAACTGAGTACCGAAAGTATAAATATGTGTGTGCTCTCCGGCGTCTTGCTTTTGTTCGAAAGAATTTAGTTATTTCCCTCATCCGAATGCGTGAGTGATTGGAAACGGAAAAATAAATAAATAAAATAAAAGGCAGCAAGTGGTATGATGGTTATGCATTGTGACTACTAAGGCATATACATTGCCTTAGTACATTTACTTTCTTTCATGATAACGGATTTAACTTTCTGCTGCCCTAGGGTGACGGGGGGTTTGGTAGCAAGTGGACCAATGCCTTGGTTGGTGAGCAGTAATGGATTTTTACTAGTCTCAGAATTATGACTAATGATGAAATATACTCCTGGTTCCTTTGATCATATGTTTTGATTCATTTGGGCTTTGAGGGAAGAAGAAGTTGGAAGATATTGACTTTTTTATATGTAGGATTACGGATAATATTTAAAAAAGAAAGCTAATGTCATGCCGAGTTATCAAACATTCAGTGTATATTAGCTCTAGGTCTTCCTTCAATAGCAGGTTTTTATACGATCCTTGAAAGTTAGTTAGACGATTGACCTTTTTTGTAGGATAGGATTAAGATATTACGGGACAATATTTAAAAAAAAAAAAAAAAAACAGAAAAAAAAGAAGAAGAAGATAATATAATGTCGAGTTATCAAACATACAATGTCTATTAGCTCCACTAGGTCTTTCCTTCAATAGTAGGCTTCTACGCGATCTTGAAAAGTTAGACGAATTGGCATTTTTGTACGTTGGATTAGATAGTACAAATAATATTGTGGGAAAAAAAAAAAAGAAGAAGCTCATATTGTGTTGAGTTACAAAAAATGCCCTATATAATAAGCTCTAAGTCTTTTGCTAGCTGGTTTTGACACAATCCTGTACAGGTGAGGTAACTCCAAAATCCGAATTACGTGTAGCAAATTAGTAAGGCTAAGTTTTTTCGGCCATTTCGTTTTTCTAAAAAATGGAACTCTGGATCTGTATCATAATTAATATCAAGCAATAATATCAAGCAATAATTAAGCTTATAACTAACCGACGGTTTACCATGGCTGGCACAAGCTGGAATGATAATAACATGCTATTTTGTTGCATCATTTATTATTGAACGAGACTGCCCTTTTTCTTTTTCTTTTTTTATTTTCCTTGTTCCCTCCCGAATTTCTCTATCAATTAAAACAGATTGAAGGAAAATAATTAATGTTAAATTTGTTTTTTTAAACAAGAAATTAATTTGTTGTCATTGTCTTGGTCGTAATTCCAATTCGTTTCTTCCATGTTATATAACAGTTCCTTTGACATTAGATAATGTACAATGAACCAACAGAAACATCAAGTATTCCATACATCCTTTTGCATCCCGTGCGTCCTGTTTACAAAAATACCGCTCGATTTAAAACCATCGCAAGTGTACGATTCGTTACAAGTAATAAAGTAGACTTTTAGGGTCCGAATTGTCGATCCCACAGAGAAGAGTAGTTCAATGATAATTATATCGATCTTAATCGAAATTTAGCTATGTTTTTTGTATGCGTTTATATACTAAATTAGAATTAGACCAAATTATGAATGCAATATGAATGAATTGCTAGAATTAGATATGAAATTATATTAGAATGCAATATGAAAGTCGAATGCAAAATTTATGAAATTAATATAATAAAAGCGCTCTAGAATTCCAGAATTTACCAAACAAGTTCACTTTTTAAACCCTATTTTCACAAATTTTGATGACACTATGAATTGGTTGAAGAATCAATGTTTCAAATTTATCCACAATCTCTTTTCGAATAGAATTGAACATATTCTAACATACCATTGACTATATTTCTATGACAAATGCAATATACAAGAATGCATGACGTTTTTGTAAACACTTAAAGATTCATGCAAAGTATAGCGGTTTATTTTTTATCCTCTATCGGACCTTGCGATGATTTTTATACCTTGTAAAATCTATTTTCTCTTCTTTCAAATGCATAAAAATGGAAACCAGAATTTTTCGTTTTAAAAAAACACCATGCGACCTCGCATGATTCATGTCAATGCGGCTCAAGTTGCACTCAGGGGAAGCCATGCGATCGCATGAAAATAACACCATGCGACCCGGCATGGTTCACCACTTTTTTTTTCGCTGTACAGTTTTTAGTATTTTGGTCATAACTTTTTTTTACTGATATCTGATTGAAGTGATTCAAAGTGCTTTATAAAGATAACTCAAAGGGCGTAGAACGTTGATTTCAGATATAATATTCCAATCCAATTCAATCGTTTACCTTGTCAAAAATGAGTTCTCAATAAGAGACTAAAAATTCGGTGCATAACATTTCGATTAGAAATTGATGTGTGATCACTACTTTGACGAAATATATCATCCATTTGACTCTTCTTCTTTCAACCAATGACGACTCCTAGTAGTTATCAAAATCTTCATCGTTTGGTTCGACACAACTTTTTGAATATTTGCACGTTAGTCCTTGAACTTTCGTTTTCTTCCATTTTGATCATTTTTTGCTCGTTTTCACATATTTCCTCTTTATATCCATCCAATTGTTGTCCTAGCAAATACAATTTAATCGAATTAAGCCCATATTTCAACATAATTACAAACAATTGTCCATGAAAGGTTTTGTGACTTAAATAAGTGCGTAAAACGCACTTATCACATCCTCACAAATCTGCTAATTCGGAAACTGAGATGTGTTGGTAGAATAATTAATATGCTGAAATACTTGAAGATGTGAACTAATCTTAAGGACACTCTTTTAAGGTGTTATACTGAAACTTGAAAATGGCTGAATCAAGGTGTTTAAAGATAAAAGAAAATTTCTTGAATAAGAGGGACCATATTTTGCGTTTGGATAACAATTTTGTTTGATAGTGGTCCATTGAAAAAGACAATCGTCAATGCAAGAACGAAGCACATTCTTGGGACATAGAGAAAAATTAGTTGTGGATAGGAAATTAAACTGACAAGAATACTGTTGATCTGATTTCTATTTTGCAAAAATTCTGGATGAACAGTGTACAGAAAGTGTTCGTACCAGAATTTGTATACGGAAGAGTCACATGGATGTGGATTCCCACCTGATTTAAATATTATTAAAAAAAAGTGGCTCACACATTTGTGTGTATTTTCTGTAAATTGTTCATTTATGTACGTGTACCACAGTAACCTATCTCTGGGAGAGAATTATTGAGTCACTCATGACCTAGGGGTGGCATGGCATGAGCCTGATCGAGCCGGGAGGGAAAAGCTCGAGCTCGGCTCGGAGGACTTTTTTTTCTTTGGCCCGAGCCGGGCCTGGCCAAAAGAAAGCCGGCCCGCCGCCTGAGCCGCTCGGGTTTTTTTCCTTTTTTTTTTTTTTAAGTAAAATATACATTTTTTTACAATACCTACACACTAGTCCCAATGAACTTTTGAAAAAATTATGATGATTTCACCTATTAAATTTATTTTATTAAAAAATGTTTTGATTACAAATGAGTTTCAAGAATAATAAATTTAAATACGATCAGTTGACCAAGAAAATGGATTGGATTTATTTTTAAATACAATATCCAAGCTCTGACTCGAAATTAATTTTTTTATTTTATTTTTTTTTGTAAAATTTACATTTTTTACTTAAAAAAATTTATAAATTAAATGAATTCTAAAGTTAAAAATAAACCCTCCTCCTTTATCCAGGCTTGGGAACGAAGTTCACTCAGACTACAATTATTGTAGGCGGATTTAAAATTGTACACGAATAAAATATTACGTATACAATTTTTTCTTGAAATTTTTTTTTTAAAAATTACGTATTTTTTTTGAAACTAATCAATTTAAAAAACTTACAATATCTTAACTGTTTGAATCTCTGCTGCAACTGTTCAGCCATTATACTATCAACTTGTTCTTGAAGACGTAATTCCGCACATTCCCCCTCTTTCCCCCCCCTTCCTCCCCCCCAGTCCTTCAAACATATTAAAGCCTTCCAATATATCTTCTTTTAGTCTTGATCGTTCGTCACACAGTAAAAATTCGACTACCTAAACTAAATATAGCTTCCGATGCTACCGTAGACACCGGAGGTGTTAGTAGATCGCGAGCAATTTTTGATACAATCGGATATTGCCTTTCGTTAGACCTCCACCATGATAAAAGACTAAATTCATGTAGTTCTTGTGGTTGTAACATACTACGAATGTCCACATGCATATATCTAGCTAAACTCAGAGGGAATTTCAAAATTTGTACCACTGACATCTATTGCTCTATAGGTTGACGAACTAGAACTAAATGAGGGAGCACTAATATTGCTTTCTAAAAAAACTCCATAAACTGTCTGCATTTTGTTGAAGTATTCATTGAAATAGAACTATGGGATAGTAGAACTACGCTGACCATCTTTTTCAGCGTAATAGTTATACATTTTCACATAACATAGATTCTATATGCGCATGTGATAATTCTATATTCATGAAATTTGAAATTCCCTTTTATAATAGTTTTGCGTGCCAGCTAAAATTAAGTCGAGGGTCCATCACCGAAGCTAATTAAAATAAAGAGGATAACTCCTCCCAATATTTACGAAATTTTTTCCTCCATAAGAATAAATTACATCAACAAAAATGGGCAAATTCCTATGTTTTTTTGAAATGCTTGTGAAATATAGAAAAAATTTGTGTAAAACAAGTGAAGACGTAAGGTAATAAACACCACTACATTCCTTTGTGGCATCGAAAAAAGATTTTAAGAATTTTTTCACGATAAATGCGAGAGACCATTCCCAATCTTCCAAATTATGTGCGGATCCATATGTATGTTGACCATTATAATACATTGAAAATAACTTTTATCATACATTTCACACGAGTGTAACATAAGATATGTAGAGTTCCATCTATGTGATATATCAGTGACAAATGATTTCTCTTGTAATCCATGTTCTGCACATAAACTGTTAAATGCTCTTGTTTTCTTGCTGGTGAATTAGAGATAAAATTAATTGCTTGCCTAATTTTATCTAAAGGTGATTTTATATGTGGTCAATCCATCTTTTACAATCAAATTGATAATGTGACATACACAACGTTGATGAAAAAATAAAACCTCCAAATATAGGGTTCATATCATCAATAAATTTGTCGACAACAACTTTATTTACACTAGCATTATCAAAAGTAAAAACTTCGAACCATTTCTTGCAAACCTTATTCTTGTATAATATCTTTTAAAATCATGTATATGTTAGTCGCATTATGAGGATAATCTACACATCTGAATGCAATAATCCTTTTATGCATAATCCATAGATGATCAATGTAATGAGCTGTAGCAGCAATATAACTTTTTTTATTAATACCGGTCCATAAATCAGAGGTAAATGATATAACACAATTAAAAAAATTTAGACTTTCAATAGCAGTTTGTTTTCGTTTATTATATAATTTTACAGCATCTAAACGAAGAGTATTTCTACAATAAGAACGATATCTGGGTTGGAGATAATTCTGCACAAGACGAGTAAAGTGTTCTGACTCGATAATCTTTAGCGGCATCTCTGCTGCAGCAACGTATACAACCATTCCTTCATGAAATCTTTCCTGTGAATATACAAAAGTGGAAAGAGTAGAATTGGAACCGGTAAATGTTAGTTCGGTCTGTTTCAGGTCAAGATCGGTTGGTTTTTCTTTGCAACTTCTTAATATATGCCTATTTAAATGCGATGTGCTTGAACTAGGCTTCCAACTAAGTTCTTTACCACAATAATTGCAAACCGCTTTCCAAATATCAACTCCATTTTCAACCCCAACTTTTTTACGAGTCATATGTTGCCAACATTCCGCAGAATCTTTTTTCGACCTTTTAACCTCGACTACTTCCTCATCTTCGATATCTTCCAAATTAATTGGAACATTTTGAAATGCATCGTACCCCAATGGAGTGCTCGAACTACCTTTAAACTGATTAATTTCATCGCTAGTAAAATCCATGTATAAGTATTATACTTATAGTAAGGAATATTTAATAATAGAATAAAAGAAACTGAATAACACAACCAAATGTTTAAATTGAAAATCAAACTTAAGAAATTGGAGAGTAGAATACTGAATATTGCGTAGAGAGATTAGAGATAGAATGAAAATCAAACTTAAGAAATTGAAGAGTAAAATACTGAATATTGCGTAGAAAGATTAGAGATAGAATGAAAATCAAACTTAAGAAAATTGGAGAGTAAAATATTGAATATTTCGTAGAGAGATTAGAGATAGAATGATAGATTGATATGAAATTGTAAAGTTGTTCTCGTATTTATAGACAAAAAAAATATATCCGTTTTAATTTTCAAATTCAAATTTTCAAATTCAAAATTCAAAATTTGGCTAAAAATTCGTTCAAACTAGCTACCTGCGCACGACAGGCAGCTATATTGTAAATTTTAATTTTTTTTTTTTAATTACATTTCACGGGCCGGAGCTCCAAAATGGGGCTCAGCCTGAGCCCAAGCCGGGCTTGGCTCGGGCTTTTTTCGAGCCGAGTCCAGAGTCGTCCGAGCTTTCGAATTTTTTTTGCCACCCCTATCATGACCTAGGTTTACTTGAGAACCTGAGACTCTTGTCAATAAAGTATGAATAAAGCTAGCCGGACAGGGTCGTTGACAGGAATTTAAAATTTGGTGACATGTCATTGAATAATTAATTAGAAAATGATTAAAGTTGGAGGGAAATGGACTTGGGAAAACACTACTCATCAGCCTGGAGATAACCCCTGTTTTTTGCCTGTTTGTGTAGCGCGTTGGTGGAGCTGTCCTCTATTTTTTTTGCCCTCATTTTCTGCCTTCAGCGGACTCAAGATCAGAAACCCTTTCTTTTGCCTTTCAATGGTACATAATTGTTCTCTCATCTGCTTGAAAATTTGCCCTTCCAATTTCTGGTTATTTACTTTGATATGAACTTCTTCTTGCCAGTTCTCATACGATCAAATTCATGATTTTCATTTAGGTAGATGCATAGATATTCACACGTCAAACAAACATGCTGGTTGGAGTTTCATTACCCATTTTCTTGGTTCAAATCGATCTCTGAAGGAGAGACCAGAAATTCAAACCCAGCTGAAGATCTGTCCTCGTTGAATATTCTTTATTTCTCAGAACTCAGATTTCTATTTCTAACGGGGAAAACTGTAAGCAAGAAAGGAGATCGATTATTGGATTTGGGGAAAGGTAAGCTAAAGAAAGATGACGACACAGAATATTCATCAGAGATGGATTTAAAATCAAGCAGGCCACCATCAAATTTCACGAGGAAGTCTCTAGTACGGCACCATCGAGCCCAAGAAAGAAGTTGATATGAAGAGTGAAGTGGCAAAATGCCAACCATTGAATGACGATTATGACCTTGCTTAAAATGATTAGTTAAAAATTTCCGTTACAGGGACTTGAACCCAGGTCTCTCGGGTGAGAGCCGAGTATCATAATCAACTAAACTACAACGAATTTTGCTAAACTGTATTGTTTCTCAAATATAATTGTTGTATGATTATGTAGTATCTTAGCCTTAATCAAGCCGTGATTTTGTTAATTCTTCCTTTTCTTGATTTTTGCTACAGAAAAGTTGACACGATCCACTGCAAAATCTAAAAGTTGAAGTTGGAGATAATAGTATCGAGAAAAGTAGGTTAAAAATCAAGTGACAATAATATCGAAATCTTCCCTCCTAAAACTAAAAAGTTCGATACACGTAAATTTTGAATCAAGTCCCGTGACAAGCACAACACAGTCTTCCGTGTAGTTTATATCATCCGTAGCTACATTCAGATAGTACATGCAACACAAACCCATTCTAAAAGAAGTACTTTAAGTTGCATTACACACTTTTTGGGGATACCTCACATCATGCAAAAATAATTACCACTATACATTGGAACTCAACCATCAACGCATGCCATTCATAGCAAACAACTTATAATACAAAAATGTATTACACTCCTTTCTGTTGATCTGCAGGATGAAGAAACAAAATCCATTTCCAATTACTGAAAATGCCTAGAGAAAAGAGTTGTGTCAAAACGCAGGTCCAAGTCCTCATAAACAAGTATCCCTTCAACAATAACCAAATCGAAGAAGAAATAATGAGAATGAAGGTTAAAACTGGCTTAATTCCAACAAAGGAAACTCTCACAAATTGGAATATCTTTGAATTCAAGAATCAAAAGACAGGGTACAATTGAAGCTATTCCAGGAAAATATAGGCAAGATAAATGATCATTTCGTGGATCGTGTATACTTTCATTGAAACATATTTACAAGGAAATAACCATGGAAGTACAAAAGCTATCGTGAGACATGCCATTAAGAAGTCACATAATGGCTGTCCATTCAAACACCTTCTGCCATCTGATGACATCAGTAGATCGCCTCTTGCGGTTGACAATGCGTCCTTGATACAATAAGCTAAAACGTAGCATATTAGAAACATATAGAAAGATCACTAGGAGAGACTCGCAAACACAAATTTAAATTATCATTCTCGCAAAAAACATAGCACATTAAGAAAATCTAACAAAACTCTTATAAATCCTAGCCTCCGTTTGACCCCCATTAATTAAGTTTTATTTCTCTATCCTATTTTCAATCACTCAATCTTCCATAAAATAATATTACACATAAATCGAAAACTTTTGTTTTTCTTTTTCAACCACTTATTTTTCAAAAAATTATTATTCCACCCATTAAAATCTGAAAAAATGGGGGTCAAACGGGGGCTAATTGTGAACAAGCAAATGAAATATAATTGTTATAATCCTCTAAATGGAATTCTTCCATCCTATGCTGGATAACTCTCTGCCTCTCTTGAACATATATATGCAGTCAAGGACGGAGCCAGAAGTTTTGTACTGTGGGGTTAAAAATTAAAATACAACTTTTTTAAACGACATTTTAACATTTTAAATTATAATGACTATGTACACAATATCTCTATCAAATAAATTCCAAAATAAAGAGAACTAGTAAGGGATAACAACGAGCCTAAATCCTAATGACAATTAATGATGCCATGGAAAAGACCGTAACTATCAAAATTGTGAGTGCCCTATCTTTTGCTTCTCAATCAGTTTTTATCCTTCATCTGTATATGTGGGAAAATTTGAGCATATAGAATTAGGTACCAATACCATTTGGGAAAGGACTGGTCTGTTTCCCATATCAATGAACTCTCTTCGGTTAATTCAACTTTTTAAAATCAGGCAAATAGGTTGTCAATTTGTTACCTGGACGGTGTCGCTGTTTAGAACTTCATTGGAGCTTCCTCCATCAAAACACTGGAAAGACGATCACCCAGCTGAATATTCAACCAATTAAACTAAAATAAAACAAAATTGGAGAGAGCTAAATGATTAAAGAGAGAATGGAGAGAAAAAAACAAGATTTTGGATTGTTCCACTATCAATAGAACTTGGCAGAATTCGCACTAATTCATCCCCGTACATGGGTTGTATGTATATACACCCATTTACACTCAGCAAAAGTAATGTTTGTTCCAATCATTTACAATACGTTTTTAATTAAAAGTAAGACAACTAAAATAAAGTAAAAAAGGGCACCGCATCCCAATTCAAATAGCCATTATTCCCCCTCTTCTTCTTCTTCTTCTTCTTCTTCTTCTTCTTCTTCTTCTCCCTCTTTCTTCTTCTTCTTCTTTCAGTGCAGCTAATGGTGGAATCAGAAGCATTCTTGTATCTTCATGGAAATTAATTAACAGGATCCATTTCGAGGACATTTGGAAGATTACGGAATCTCCAAGCATTGAATCTCTACGACAACAAAGTTGTTTAGACCGGTTCCAAGCGACCTATACAATTTGAAGAACTTACGGTCTTTAAGTTTGAGCTAATCACTGCATTCTTTGGAAATAGATTGAACTTTATGATAGCTTGTAAGCCTGTGGATCTTCACTGATATATTGCATTTGAATTTGTCCTCCAGCTTATCAAATGGATCTCTTCCTCCAGATATAGGAAATCTGAAGGTAGCAAAAACTGATGAATATGTCCATGAATCAAATTTTAAGCATAATCCCAAAGCAACTAACGGGAAGAGAATTTAACAGCAGATATTTGTCCTGATTAAGGCCACGGAAGAGAAATTTAAAACCAAAACTTTAGTTGATATCTTCCATCATGGAATTAGCTTTCAAATGCTGTTAAGAATCACACCTACTTGCGATAAGGATTGTTGGTATTTACAATCCCAAATAACACAAGATAAATGACAGAAAATTAAAAAACACGAGTGATTTTTTGTCATAAGGCCTAGATGTTCACCCAAAAGGGCTAATCACCACATTGAGCATCTACCTTAGTGGTTGTCGCTCTAATCCACTAGAATCCAACAAAGTATATCAATATACAAGTATCACAAACTCAAGAATCCAACGATTCAAAGCCCTCAGCCTCAATCTCTCACTTTATTCTCTCTTTACAGATTACACAAAGTAACCAAGTGTTACTGCTCACCAAAGAACAAGAAAACCACAACCATGTTGTAATCTACACTAGACATCACCAAGATTATCCATATCTAACAAGATTACAGAGTAAAATCAAGAGTTTTCAGAGAGTAGAATACTGAGAACAAAAAAAGAGATAAAAACCCTAAAAAGTATCTCACTCACGTCTGAAGAGAATAAAGGGTCAAAATGAGTATATATCAATCATAATGCATCCTACGGTTCAGCCAGCACCACGTGTCCTCATCTTAGCCATCCATCTTAAAAATGCGTTTAAGAAATGCAAAAATACACACAAATGGGTCAAACCGGGTCACATTCCTTTAAGTGACTTATGAATTTGGGCTGCATCATTGGGCCCAAAGTATTAAGCATTATTCCAACAATCTCCATCTTACTTGACATCTTTGGGTTTTATAATGGATTAGAAGTTCCTTAGATTTCATTTGCTCTATGTACCTGCAAAAAAAATTTAATTAGAAATAATATTTAGGAGGTTCAAACAATCCCTAAACTTATTCTAATGAAGTATTTTTTTTTACCGATATCTACTGGATTGTACTTTGTAGAAATTTTTTCTATTTTCATGATTTCCTTTTCTACGATGTCTATTATAAAATGAAATTTAACATCTATATGTTTAGTTCTATCATGAAATACGGGATTTCTACTAAAATGTATAGCAGATTAACTATTAGAATATATAACAGCATTTTTACCAATAAAAACCAATTTCATCCAACATGTTTTTCAACCAAATACCTTTTTTAACTGCATCCGTGGCTGCAATATACTCGGCCTCAGTTGATGACAAAGCTACTATCTTCTATAGTTGTGATTTCCAGCTTATGCAGGTATCATTTAAAGTAAAAACATATACAGATGTAGATTTTCTATTATCACAGTTACCAGCAAAATCAGAATCAACAAAAGCTTTAAGTTCGATATCGGTTTTCCTTTTACTAAACATTAACCCTATATTTGATGTTCCCTTCAAGTACCTAAGCAACCATTTCATAGCTTCCTAATGATATTCACTAGGATTACTCATGTATCTATTCAAGACATTTACAGCAAAAGCAAGATCAGGTCTGGTACAAACCATTATATACATGACTGAACCAACAGCATTAGCATAAGGGACATTGCCCATCCTACCTTTTCTAGTTCAGTTTTAGGGCATTGTTCAGTAGAAAATTTAAAGTGACTGCCTAGAGGTATAGTTACTTCTTTAGCCTCATTCATAGAAAATCTACTCTGTACCTTTGAAACATATGACTTATGTGTTAAAAATAACCAGTTTTCAGTTCCGTTTCTTCTAATTTCCATTCCTAAGATTTTTTTGGTAGAACCTAAATCCTTTATTTCAAGTTCCTGTTTCAACTTTTGTTTAATGTTATTTATTTTAGTTACATCACACCCATCAATTAACATATCATCAACATATAACAAAAGATAATAAGAATCAGGACCTTCATTTCCTTTATAATAAAAACAGGGATCATATTCACTTTTATTAAAGTCAAGCCCTTTAATAAAGGTATCAAACCTGATATACCATTGTATAGGGGCTTGTTTTAAATCATAGAGTGATTTTAGCAAAAGACACACACAATTTTCTTTTCCTTTTTGTACAAAACCTTTTGATTGAGTCATATAAATTTTTTCAACAAAGTTTCCATGCAAAAAAAGCAGTTTTTACATCCAGTTGTTCCAATTCAAAGTCAAATTGTGAAAGAAGACAAAGTAAGATCCTTATGGAGATGTATTTGATTACAGGAAAGAAAATTTCATTGTAATCAGTTCCCTCTCTTTGATTAAAACCTTTAGCAACTAGCTTGACCTTATATCTTACATTTTCACCTTTAGAGTCACCTTATTTTATTTTGTAAATCCATTTACAGTCAATTATCCTAACCCCTTTAGGTTTATTGACCAAGACCCAAGTCTTATTTTTTACCAAAGAGTGCATTTCCTCTTCCATGGCAGCAAGCCAGATGTTTGAATTCTTATCATCAATAGCCTCTTCATAAAAGTTAGGTTTATTATTCAACAAATTCTCAACATTGAGAGTAGTGACAAAATCAGGTTCATTGTATCTTGAAGGTGGTCTTATTTCTCTTCTTATTCTATCCCTAGCAGACTGATAATCTTCTAAGGGAATTATAGGCTGTTCAGGTTCAATATTTTGTTCCTGGACTGCTCCACCTCAGTTTGGTCTTTATTTCTAGAATTTAGCTCAACTGCAAAGAGTTCAGATTGCATGAAATATCTGTCTTGATCAGATTCAATGGTAGCAGCCCCTTTTTTCTTTAGTACAAGGCATGTCAAGTTCATTAAAGACAATATTTCTACTAATTATAATTCTATATCCCCCATGACCCTTCAACTAGATTCTATACCCTTTCACACCTTCACCATATCCCAAAAATATGCCTTTAAGAGATTTGGGTTCAAGTTTTCCTTCATTTTGGTGTATATATGCAGCACAACCAAATATTTTCAGTTTGGAATAATCAAAAGGATGACCATTCCAAACATGATCAGGTGTGTCACAATTCAGTGATTTTGTACGACATTTATTTATTAGATATGAGATAGTTTTAACAGTTCTCCCCAAAATAGTTTTGAAGGCCTGAGCTTATTAACATGCATCTTACCTTCTCTAATAAAGTCCTATTCATTCTTTCTGCTAGTTCATTCTGTTGTGGGGTATATGTGACAGTCCTATGTCTAAGAATCTCATTTTCTTTACAAAAGTTATCAAACTCTTCATTGCAAAATTCAAGGTCATTATTAGTTCTAAGGGCTTTAACATTCTTGTTCACTTGATTTTCAATAAGTGTTTTCCAGTGTATCTTCATTATCATTGGCACATGCATATTTCTTTTTTTTTTTGTGTGATTTTTGTTGTTTTGTGTGCTTGGAGCATTCATGTTTAAAAATAACAACACAAAAAAAAAAAAAAAAAAATTAAAAAATGCAAAAAAAAAAAAAAAGAAGAAGAAGGAAGCTTGTTCTTGCAGCATGACATATAATATTTTGAATGTGTTTGTTGTGATTAAGTATGGGTATAATTGACGAGATCTAGCATAGTTTTCATTGCTTGCTTAGGTTATTATGGAGTACTTAGTATATGTGTTTTCATGTACCATCTGCACTGCATACACTATGATATTGTTAGTGAAATTCAACCGCGTGTGATATTTTGAATGACAGTCACATGTTAGTAAGGTGACTTTGAACATGAATTGACTAAATTTATTAGTCCTCGGTCAAGTATATTCCTCGGTTATATAAACAACTCAATATCTTATGTTATTCGTCGGAGTCTATTTGACTCGAGCAATTAAGCCTGTGAGGTGTCTCAAAAACCTAGTGCGTATGGTCAACTGACTTGGGTTAACCGGCCTAAAACTCGGTACATGAGTCGTCTTAGTCGCTTAATGGAGATGACTTGCATTCAAGATGTAAAAAATATGATGAGTTTTAGAAATATTGAAAAATGTGAAAAAATATATAAATGCTCAAAGTCAATGGAAGAAAATAAAGGAAAAATATATATGCAATATAAGCTTCATTTAACAGTTCTAATGTCCTTTAAATAGTTTGACTTTCATAAGTAGAAGGATAAACTTATTGGTAGTGATATTTAGCATGTCATTTCTCACAAAATTAAGGATTAGTGACACTTTACACACATAGGTTACTTATACAATTTACTTCATGTTAACTTGAATTTAGTATGTGAAAAGGTTTGCTGATCATTGATTATACTTGTACTTGCTATCAATTGCACCTTTAAGTTATTGTTTATTGATATTAAAAGTGTTTTTGATATTGATCCTTCATCATTTGTGACAAAAAGAGGGAGAGTGTTTTATATTGAGGGGGAGATATATAAAGCAATACAGACTATATTATCATACTTTTTTAGGGGAAAGAAATATGCTGAGAGTTTGCAATCAGGGGAGATTGATTATTTTCATTGCATTTTATATCATAATGCATAGCTGTTTGTGTTTTTTATGTTTTGTAATATTAATGTTTCGATTGACATTAATATTACTTCTCATTCTAGCATGCTTAGTTATGAGTATGTGCTTGAATTGTTATATTTCATGTATCACAAGTTTTCACACTAGGTATTTGAGCTTTTGACTTCAGGAAACAAGCATAACAAGGAATGCAAGAAATAGAGCTTGGGTAGATCAGATATTTGATTTTATTATCTTGACTTTATTGTATAGTTTATCACATAATGTCTAAGGGGGAGATTGTTAGATTTCTATTTTTTTTGACAATCCTTTAGACAAATGGATTAATATAAAAGAGTTGTAAAAGTCAAGAAATCTTTTGAAATTGGTAGTATATTCCTTGAAGGAAGCCAAAATGTCCAAGAAGATCACATATGATCAAGGGAATTCAATTAGAAGTCTAAAGAGTGTCAAAGAGCTACATAAGTTATGTTCCAAATTCTCAGTCGTAACTTGCAATGCACATTTTACATAGAAAATATTGGAATTTGGACAAGACTACTTTAGAAGAATTGTAGCCCTTTGAGTTAGCTTTTCAATGCAATTTAAATCATTTCAATTGGACATTGAACGACAGGCTAACGCAAAAACACCCTAGTTCGCATTTTTGAAGAGATTTACACGATCCAAACCACCTAAACACCTTCAACTATAAATACTCAAGCCCTAACACAAATTTTGTGTGGTTGTTCATTGTGCCTCTTCTTAATAATACATTTATAACATCATTTGAAGCTTCAAGAGCTCATTCATGCATTGAATTAATCTTTTTATTCTTGAGATCCTAGAACCACGTATTGGGAAGACATCAAAGTTATTGAATCTAAAACACCAACTTCTTTAATACAACTAGGAAGGAACTTCCCCAATTGAACTTCACAGGCTGCTGGAGATTGAGAGAGGTTAGACTACAAGCACAGAAAGATTACAAGATTTGGATATTCTTGGAGTTCCACTTGGAAGAGACAACTGTAGAAGATCGAGAAGTTGGTGGAGTCAGCAGAACTTCGAGAGTACATGAAGTAGATCGAGAAGTTTAGTGAAGTTGGTTAGGCTGCATCTGATTGTAAATCCATATTGTTTAATAGTGGAGGTAATTGACTTGGTCCCGGAGTTTTTACCCGATTTTCGTCAACAATACTAGTATTGTTTATTGATTTGATTATTGACTATGACATTCAAATATAGGACAAATTGGAATTGTATGTTTAACCATCTAGAGACTATTAAAAGGTGAGTTGTTGCTTTTAATAGAATAGTTTCACACGTAAAGTCAAACTAATCTATAATCTAGAACATTCTAGCAATATCTAGAGATGTCAATGGTATCTAGAGCTTCACTTTTTAATAAAACGAAATCCCTTGAATAATTTATAAAATTAGAAGCTTGTATGAGAATTTGTTAGTCAATCCATACACCTCTCAGACCTGCTTGCTTGTCACTTGTGTGTTACAATTATGAACAATGTGAAGAATCATAATTAAGTGCACTGAATTAATTCAAAAAAAAAAATGCTATTGCATGAAAAAGGATAAATGCAACAACAAAAAATTATATCTTGTTTTTAAACACATTTGAGATTGGCTACATAAAACTTACTTTGTCATTTTATTTTCTTCGTTGATAGATTTACGAGACAAATTTAGAGAACTTACTAACTGAAGTACTATAATAAAAGATTTTTGTGTCAAATTTTTCTTGCCACGTTCTCGAATGAACTCCGTTAATTGTTGAACATCATAATCATGTAATCCCAAGTGTTTTGAATAATAGTCTTGAATTCTTCACATTCATCATTGCCTTGAATGACTTCATTTATCTAATGAAAGTTGAAACTCAGGTTAATTTGACATATCTTGACGGAGTTTGAGGATTTAAAATACTACGAATTTTACATATATTAAAAAAGAAAATATATAATAAGCATTTATTAAATTTAACATTGTATAAAACAACACGATCTTAAAAGTCTTATATTTAAAAAAAAGGATAATAAGAACCCGTGGTTTAAAATCTAATTTAGGTCAAAGTCAAGAATTAAATTTAACTACATATTTATGAAACCTAAATTTTTTTCAACCACATATTTCATGAATTTTTATCAAAATCTACTAAAAATTCAATTTTTAATCCACACCAAACGGGGCTAAATTTATAGTCAAACTACCATTGCTTTCTTTTTGTTATTTTTTTGAATCTCCTCTAAATTCTCTCATACTTATTCACCAAATTCAACACTTAGCAATGAAATCCTGCCACTGGAGTCGATGCATTACCTTAATCATCACCAGAAAATGACATTTCTTGTGTCAAGAACTGGCTTATCTTTAAACAAAAAAAAGAATTAATTATGTGATTGAAATGAATTAATTTCACCTTTTTCCCTTTGGCTAGAAGCAATACGACTAGGTTATGAAATCATTTGTATGAGAACTAAAAATGCTAGTTTGAAAATAAATTGTATTCAGTTTAATTGTAAATAGATAGAATTTGGTGGGGATTAAAATCGGATATTTAGTAAATTGTGATAGAAATTTTTTAAAATCTTACAAAATGAGTAACTAAAACAATTTAACCCAATGGGAGGACATAATTTACAAGCAAATTAGGGAAAATCATCCTAGGAGCAAGAACGAACTCTCTCCAAAGTTAGGATGCTAGCAAAAAATGAACAAGAAAAATCGTCAATAGACAATATTGATTACAAGATACGCATGATACAACCAGTAATAAAGTTAACTCGAAGAATCTGAAGTCTCAAAAATGTAGATAAAACAAGATTTCCATGGATATTAGACATACCAGACATTGAAGGAACAACAAAATAAACTAGAGAGCAATCTATAGATTGACAAACAATATTTTGATAATCGTCTATGGTATCATGGTACTCTTTGTACATACAATAACCAGTTCTACTCATGGCATAGTTCTCGATGGTGGTTGGGTTTTTCTCAAAAAGCTATGAACTGGAAAATAATAAATCAGATAATTCTTAGGAAGTGCAGAGCCAAGCCATAGATTTTAGAAAAAGTGCAAACAAACACTAAACCTCAATAGTATAGGGCTAGCATGCGAATGATAGGACTTAATAACAGTACTGTTGTGGTATGATCCAAATTCCATGTGATTTGGTGTTTAATTGATTGGAGGAAGTCTAAAGTATTTGGGTTTGTAGACTTCTAAGTTGTTTAGATCAAATTTCAATGTTAATTGGGAGTTTGACTTGAAGAAGGACTCTTGGATGACTAAAGACATGTTTTGGAACATCAAACCCAAGTGCTGGATGCCACGGCGCTAAGGAGCAGTGCCAAGGTGCCAAAAGGGTGCCAACCAGACAGAAGTGTCGGCGCCTAGCTTGCGTGGCAAACTTGGATTCTTCGTTTTTTGCTCAATTTTTTAGATTTCTACTTCATCTTGGACTCCAATAAGAGGTTTTATATATATTGCCACATTGTATCTTCATAGGAGATTTGATTGATATTATTCTTTACATCTTCAACAACATATTAAAAGATTGAGAGCTTTAGATTTCAATTGAGATTATTGAAATCTTGATATTGTAAACACAAAACTATTGATTATAGTGGACTGTTCTCCTCTGCCCATGGTTTTTTTTCCCGAATTGGGTTTCCAAGTAAATTCTTGTGTTCTTGTTTTCTTCTTCATTGTTTCATTCTTGCTTTAATCTTCGATCCATATTCATAACAAATGGTATCAGAGCGAAGGTTTGATTATTCTGCATGGCAACAATGAAATATGATCTTCCATTATTGAATCAAAATATGAGGTTTCCTGTGGCAGGTAAAGATGAGAGTAGTTCTTGCGCAGATGTATTTGGAGGAAGTCTTGCTTTGTTTTGATAAAATGCCTGCTACCTAGACGCAGGAAGAAAAGAAGTGTAGGGATCGGAAAGCCCAAACCCAAATTCAACTACATTTTTCAAATCAAATTCTTCGCGATGTTTACAAAGAAAAATCTGTCGCTGCATTGTGGTTGAAGTTAGAACAGCTTTGTATGACAAAGAGCTTGACCAGCAAGTTACACTTGAAGCAGCGCCTATATCTCCACCGAATGTCTGAAGGTACGTCATTGGATGATCACTTAACCATGTTCAAAGATATCGTGGCTACTCTGGAAACTTTGGAGGTTAAGTGTAATGAGGAAGATTTAGCTTTAATGTTGTTGTGTTCTTTGTAGCCATCATATGTGACTTTTAGAGATACTATTCTCTATAGTCAGGATACTCTCACTGTGGAAGAGGTTTATGATGCCTTATTGTCCAAGGAAAAGTTAAGGCATCTTGCTGTAGTATCTGGGAATCAGGCGGAAAGCTTGGTTG
Organism: Osmanthus fragrans; assembly: GCA_019395295.1. Lineage (NCBI taxonomy): Eukaryota > Viridiplantae > Streptophyta > Magnoliopsida > Lamiales > Oleaceae > Osmanthus > Osmanthus fragrans. Next base: position 774,854 of record JAEDXY010000107.1, on the reverse strand, counting down.
TTCATGGGAGAAATCAGAATAGGAGTTCTGGTAGAAATATGAGGGGTAGATCAAAGTCTAGGCATGCAGAAAAGATGTGCCATTATTGTAAGAAGAAGTGACATATCAGAGCTGACTATTATTCATTGAAGAACAGAAATAAGGCAGCTTGTGCTAATGAAAGAGGAAAGTAACCTGTTAGTACGACAGAAACAGATGTTATGGAAAATGAGCAAAGTGAAGGATAGCTTCTTGTAATTTCTGACATGGGTTCCAAAGCTTGTAACGAATGGGTCCTTGATTCGACATGTACTTTTCAAGTACTTTTCATATGTGTCCCAACAGGGACTGTTTTTCAACATATGAAGGAGTTTTAAGGGGTATAGTAATTATGGGAAACAATGCACCTTGCGAAATTGCTGGAGTTGGTACAGTCAGAATGAAAATGTTTGATGGTGTTATCAGAACACTTACTGATGTCAGGTATGTTCCAGATTTGAAGTAAAATCTCATATCTTTGATTACACTTGACTCAAAGGCGGCATAAATACATTGGTTAATGTGGATTTTTGAAGGTAAGCAAGAGAGCTCTTGTTGTCATGAAAGGACATAAAAACTCTACACAGTTGTACATTTTGCAGGGTTCCACAGTTACAGGGGATGCAACTTTGACTCATGATGAAGTTACAAAATTTTGGCATATACGCCTTGGGCATATGAGTGAAAATGGAATGACAGAGTTGAGTAAGAGGGGACTTGTTGATGGGCAGAAGACCAGCAAAATGAAGTTTTGTGAGCATTGTGTCTTTGGAAAACAAAAAAGAGTCAGATTTACTACTGGTAGACATAACACGAAGGGAACACTTGAGTATATTCATTCAAATCTTTGGGGACCAGCCAGGGTGCCTTTAAAAGGAGGTGCTTATTACTTATTGACAGTAATTGATGACCTCTCCAGGAAAGTTTGGGTGTTCTTGAAGCAGAAGAGTGATGTGTTTGGGACCTTCAAGGAATGTAAAATAATAATTGAAAAGCAGGTTAAACATCTACGCATAGATAATGGTTTGGAGTTTTGTTCAGATGAATTCGATAGCTTCTGCAGGGCTGAAGGCATCTTGAGACACTTGACAGTACTAGGAACTCCTCAACAGAATGGTGCGGTTGAACGGATGAATAAGACCTTGATGGAAAAGGTTCGATGTATGCTTTCAAATGCTGGATTGCCTAAAAGTGTCTGAGCAGAAGCTGCTACCACAGCTTGTTTTCTAATCAATTGCTCACCCTCAACAGCTATTGACAAAAGGATACTAGAAGAGGTATGGTCTGATAAACCTTTTTGCTATACTGATTTAAAGATTTTTGGATGTCCTACCTATGCTCATGTGAATAATGAAAAATTGGAGCCTAGATCTAGAAAGTGTGTCTTTCTTGGGTTTAAATCAAGCGTGAAATGATATAAATTGTGGTGTCCAGAGGAAAAGAAAGTGGTGATTAGTAGGGATGTAATATTTGATTAACTTGCTATGTTTCATGGTGTATTTTGTAAAGACTCTGATAAAATTAAGGAGCAGAACACTTCAACTCAGATGGAATTGGAAATTAATCTAGGGGAACAATCAGATGGTTCAGAACAGACCAGCTCAATTTTGTCAAACAATAATAATATTTTACCTACACCACCAACAGCACCACAATATTCTATTGCAAATGATAGACCTCGCAGACAGATTTAACCTCCACAGAAGTATGGGGAAGCATACTTGGTTGCATATGCTTTGAATGTGGCTGAAGAAATTGATTTCACTGAATAACATGTTACATACATAGAGGCAATCAGTTGTAGTGATTCTAGCAAATGGTTGATTGATATACAAGAGAAGATGGAGTCTTTAAACAAGAATTGTACTTGGGACTTGGTGAAACTACCTAAAAATAAAAGGGTTGCTCATTGCAAATGGGTCTTCAAAAAGAATGAATATCAAGAATTGAAGATGCTAGGTATAAGGCCAGATTGGTACCAAAATGTTACGGTCAGATTTCAGTTGTTGACTTCACAGACGTGTTCTCACCAGTTGTAAAGTACAGTTCTATTCAGGTTTTGCTTGGGATTGTTGCAAACAATGACTTGAAACTTGAGCAGATGGATGTCAAAACAACATTTTTGAATGGAGAACTTGAGGAGAGCATCTACATGCAACAACTAGATGGGTTCATAGTTTCTGGGAAGGAAGACTATGTGTGCTTATCGAATAAATCCTTGTATGGATTAAAACAGTCACCAAGGTAGTGGTACGAGAGGTTCATGTCTACTCATGACTTCATCAAAAGTAACTATGACAGTTGTGTATACTTCAGAAATGGAGATGATGGATTAATGACATATTTGCTATTATATATTGATGACATGCTTATTACAGCCAAGGATAAGGCAGATGTCAGAAATGTGAAATCTCAACTTAATAAAGAGTTTGAGATGAAGGATTTGGCTGCAGTAAAGAAAATTCTTGGTATGAAAATTTTCAGGAAAATAAAAATTGACAAATTGTATTTGAGTCAGAAGGGGTACATAGAGAAGGTGCTTCAAGGTTCAACATGTTGAATGCTAAAGCTGTCAGCACTCCCTTGGCAGCCCACTTTAAATTATTAGCTGAATTATGTCCTCAATCAGATGAAGACATTGACTAAATGTCTTGATTTCCTTATTTCAGTGTAGTTGGTTCGTTGATGTATACTATGGTTTGTACAAGACCAGATTTGGCACATGCAATCAGTTCAGTTAGTAGATACATGGCAAATCCTGGCAAGGAACATTGGAAGGCAGTGAAGTGGATATTCATATATTTGAAAGACTCATCTAATGCTTGTTCGCATTTTGGAAGAAATTCAGATGGAGTCATTGGGTATGTGGATTTAGACTATGTTGGGGATCTTGATAAGAGGAGATCACTCACATGGTATGTATTTACTCTTGGAGGCTGTGCTATTAGCTGGAAAGCTACATTGCAAAGTACAGTAGCTTTGTCTACAACAGAGGAAGAATATACGACAATCACAGAGGCTTGCAAGGACGCTATGTGGCTAAGAGAATTAATTTCTGAAATCAGTGAGGACTTGCAGATTTATAGTCAGAGTGCTATTTTTCTAACTAAAGATAAAATGTTTCACGAGAGGACTAAGCACATTGATGTTAGATACCATTTTGTGCATGAAGTGATTGCTCGTGGTAATATTGTAGTGAGCAAGGTTGATACCAATGATAATCCTGCTAACATGATGACAAAACCATTGACTGTTGCTAAGTTTGAGCATTGCTTGAATTTAGTTGGTGTTTGTCACTGATTTAGGCCATTGAGACTTGTTTGGAAGAGGAGAAATGGTGTTTGTTTGAAGATGTGCTTTAATTCCTTGTGATGGAATTTGTCTCAAGGTGGAGAATTGTTGTGGTATGGTCCAAATTCCATGTGATTTGGTGTTTGGTTGATTAGAAGAAGTCTAAAGTATTTGGGTTTGTAGAGTTCTAAGTTGTTTAGATCAAATTTCAATGATAATTGGGAGTTTGACTTGAAGAGGGACACTTGGATGACTAAAGGCATGTTTTGGAACATCATCAAACCCGAGTGTTGGACTCCACGGAGCCAAAAGGGCGCCAACCAGCACCACAGCACCTAGCTTGCAGGTTGTCGGGTGCCACGGCGCCCAGCTTGCGTGACAAACTTGGATTCTTCATTTTTTGCTCGGTTTTTTGGACTTCTACTTCATCTTGGACTCTAATAAGAGGTTTTATATATAGTGCCACATTATATCTTCATAGGAGATTTGATTGATATTATTATTTACATCTTCAACAACATATTGAGAGATTGAGAGCTTTAGATTTCAATTGAGATTATTGAAATCTTGATATTGTAAACACAAAACTATTGATTATAGTGGATTGTTTTCCTCTGCCCGTGGTTTTTTTCCCGAATGGGGTTTCCACGTAAATTTTTGTGTTCTTGTTTTCTTCTTTATTGTTTCATTCTTGCTTTAATCTTCGATCTATATTCATAACAAGTACACTAGATTTTTGAATAAAAAAGGGAAAAAAGGAGAAAGCATGTAATATAGATTGCAAAGCTACCTCAAGTAAAAAATTAAAGCCAATATCTATCCACTATTTGCAATCATTAATTCTAGCACAGCTTGTTACAACGACTGAAGAGGTGGTTGCAGCAACATGCATGAGACAAATATGCAAACTCATAGGCGAGTTTTCATAGGTGCATTCTCACAATGGTCAGGTGAAAATGTACACTTCCCAATCTTATAAATTAGAAGGCAGTTTGAATTACGATGTCAACACGATCTTACTAAAAAAATACCTCCTTTGACATTTTTGTCTTCTTTCCTACCCCATCTTCACCTCCGACGAAGCTTTCATGGAGAGTTACATAACTTTTAATAACTAATTTAACAGATTTGGAATTACTAACTTTCAATAACTCACAATTTAACTGTTTATTGTTGAACTTATATATAAACTTACAGAATTGATACAAAACAGTATATTCTCCAAGAAGTCTATCTTCTTTCAAGAATATTTTCAACAAATTCCAAAAGCCAATAAAGAATGGACGACGAAGAAGAATTACAGGGTAGAATCAACAGTGTAATGCCAGCAACATCGGGTAGATTTAGTGAACAGTTTGTACGCCAAATACTTGTCAGTCATGGTATGAATACAGAATTAGCGATCAGCATTCTCAACAGTGGAGACAACAATGTAATAGGTATTCATTTCGCATTTAATTAAGAAAGTAATGCCACTGGATTTTCTTTTCCAGTGTAGGATAAAAATTCATAATTGTAGTGTAGGATAAACAAGCATTTGTCTAAAATCAATTTTTTCAACTAATGTAGGGAATGCTTCAGTTGCCGTTCTTCCTGGTTTAAACGATCTTCCCGATAATCTTGACGTAGATCAAGGGAATGAATATTTGAATCATATTGTTGAGAATGGTAGGAATTGGTATGACTTCTGGAGAGTAGTTTTGGATGTGGTGAGAAGAGGATACGATGAAAGTCATGACCATTTCATTGAACCTGAAATCCAATACCAACAAATAATTCAATGCCAACATGTTGGGTTCTATTACAACCCGGTTCAGGTGATTGATTTATATCAATCCACGGTGTGGACAAATAAAGTTTACGCCGTCTATGCGTGCTTTATGTTGGAGGAAAGAGAGGTTATCTAACTTGGATTAGTTAAGGCTTTTATTAAGGACAACAATAATAGGAAGAAGTGAGTGAACAAAAGGACTTGTATTTCTCAAACACAACACTTACACATTTGGCTTGGCTTATTACAAAATAGAAGGATCATACCCCTTTATATAGTGGTCACATGAAACTTCTAATTCACACAATTTGTAATAAAATTCTAGACCATATTAATTTACATGAGACTTCTAAACTATATATTTAAACTATATATTTTCCTAGAATATTCTAGATAGACACATGACCATATCTTTACTTAGATATTTTACATAGATTTTTCTAGAATATGTTTCTAGAAATGCAAGGCTTTGTTGGACTTTTTAATTGAATTGGGCATATGAGAAAAAAATCTTTAAGCCCATATTACTTAGTCCAAAAATCAAGTTTACTTCTCAACATCCCCCCTTAAACTTGATTTTGTTACTCCAAGTAAAGTTCTTAGCTTGTGGAACACGTCATGCTTGAGTGGCTTAGTGAGAATGTCAGCAATCTGTTCTTGAGAGGTTACATGCTTCAACTGCACCTCTTTCTTTGCAATGCTTTCTCTAATGATCTGATACCTTGTATCTGTGTGCTTGCTTTTGTCGTGAAATACTGGGTTCTTTGCCAATGCCAGTGCTAATTTGTTGTCAACATTGATCTCGGTCGGTTCTTCTGGTGAGACTCCAAGTGTCTTCAACAAATTTCTAAGCCAAATTGCATGGCAAACACTTGATATAGTTGTAATATATTCAGCTTCACATGTAGATAGCGCCACAATCGATTGCTTCTTTGAGCTCCAAGTGAATGCAGTGTCGCCCAAGTAGAACACATACCCATTAATACTCTTTCTATCATCAGTATCTCCGCCCCAATCGATGTCACTATATCCAACAAGTTTGAACTCATTAGAGATGAATAGACTAAGTCATAGTCAAGCGTACCTTTGATGTAGCGAAGAATCATCTTTCCTGCCTTCATATGGGTCATGGTGGGTGTCTCCATATAGCAACTGATGAGTCCAACTCCAAAGAGGATATTCGGTCTTGTGCATGTCAAGTATCTTAGACTTCCAACAAGACTCTTAAAAAGTGTTGGATCCATTTTTTTCACCTTTATCATACTTCGATAACTTGGTTCCGCATTCGACGGTGGTGCATACAGGCTTGCAATCCTCCATGTTGAATTTCTTCAAAATTTCTTTCACATACCCTTCTTGTGAGATGAAGATTCCGTCATCTCGAATTCTTAAGCCATAGCCTTCTTAAACTTAGTGATCATACTTAGATTGTTTCCTATAAATATAAGATCATCTACATACAAAAAAAAGTAGGATATCTCCTTTTTCATTTACCTTTATGTAAAGGGCATTTTGTGAAGTTATTTTTTAGAAAGTACTTGTCAATTCTACTATTTCATGCCCTTGGAGCCTGCTTCAACCCATATAAAGCCTTTTTCAGTTTTAAGACTTTACCTTCATGCCCTTTTATTTTATAGCCCATTGGTTGCTCTACGTAAATTTCTTCTTCAAGATAACTATTTAAAAAATCTGATTTCACATCTATTTGAAAATTTTTCCTCTTATTCTGCGCAGCAAGAGAGATCAATCTTATGGTTTCTAGGTGAGCAACAAGGGCAAATACCTCTTCATAGTCGATCCCCGACCGTTGGTTGTAGCCTTGGCAACCAATCTTGTTTTGTATCTCTCTACTTCTCCTTTAGCATTCTTCTTTGCCTTGTATACCCACTTGACTCTGATTGCTCTCTTTCCTTTGGGAAGAGTCATCAGCACCTACGTGTCATTCTTCTCAATAGCTTTAATCTCCTCATCTTTCGCATCTCTCCATCTTTTACTTTGCATTGCTTCTTCATACCCTATTGGCTCACAATCGGCAAAAATACAAAAAAGTGTGAGATCATTTTGATTCTCCGTCACCTCATATAGTTCTTGTGAGCTCCTTATTTGTGGTGTCCTTTCACTTGAGCTTTCTTCTTGTGAAGATAATGGTGAAGTATCTCCATGAGTAGGTGACGGAGGTGGACTGGTAGGCTCTTGTTGCTCTCCATTCTCCTGCTCTTCTTCCTCAAAGAATGGCAAGAAGTCGTAATCTTCTTCTTGGACACCCCAATCCCAAGCTCTTTCTTCGTCGAACTCGACATCTCTACTTATGGTGATCTTTTTCTTGCTTGGATTATGTAGCTTGTAGCCTTTAGAGCGAGAGTCATAGCCGATAAAAACAAACCTTTCACTCATGTCACCTAGCTTGGACCGCTTTTGATTCGGCACATGAGCATATGCAATGCTCCCAAATACTTGTAGGTGAGAGATGTTGGGCTTCCTTCCACTCCATGCTTCTTGTGGTGTCTTATTCCACACACTTCTAGAAGGCAATCGATTAGAAAAGTACACAACACAATTAACAGCTTCAGCCCAAAATATTTTGGGCAATCTCTTACTTTTGAGCATGCAGCGAGCCATATTAAGAATGAATCTATTCTTTCTTTCGGCTACTCCATTTTGTTGTGGAGAGTATGGAATCATCAATGGACGAAGAATTCCATTCTCCTCACAATATTTCTCAAACTCTTTGGAGGTAAATTCTCATCCTCTATCGGATCTCATGGCTTTTATGCTATAACCACTTTCTTTTTCAACAAGAGCTTTAAACTTCTTGAAAGTTCCAAAAACTTCCGATTTTTGTTTGAGAAAATAGACTCACGTCTTTCTACTAAAATCATCAATGAAAATAACAAAATAATTGTTATTATCGAAAGAGCTTGGATTAATTGGTCCGCAAACATCCGAGTGTACAAGTTCTAGTGGTTTCTTTGCTCTTGTAGATGCTTCTTTCAGGAAACTTTTCCTCGAATACTTTCCAAGCAAGCATCCTTCACATAATTGATCCACATGATTTATTGGAGGCAAACATTTCACCATCTTCTTCTTACTCAACAACTTTAAGCCTCCAAAATTAAGATGCCAAATCTTAGGTGCCAAAGCCAAGATGTATCTTTAAAACAAGCTTTTAAGCATTTAGAAACATTATTTTGAATACTTAATGCAAACATTCTTTTTTTTGTCATGGGAACTTTGACAATCAAATTTTCTTTTTTATCTCTTATTAAAAGACTGTGATCTTTCAAATGAATATCATAGCCCTTTTCTAAGAGTTGTCCCAAGCTCAGAATGTTATTCTTCATAGTGGGCACATAGTAGACATTTGAGATAAATTGATGCGTACCATTCTTCAAGCGAATCAATATTTTACCTTTGCTTTTCATGGAGATCTTGGATTCATCTCCAAAAGTAATATTGTCGTTTACTGATTCATTGAGCTCCACAAACAAATTTCTTCTCCCATACATATGGTTGCTTGCTCCCATATCCAAATACCAAGTGGTCTTTTCTCTACTTTCTTCACCTTTGTAAGCCAACAATAGTGCAGGATCCACTTTATTTTCCCGACTAGCATAGTTGGCTTTCTCCTCAACTTGGTTAGTAACATTTCTACATTCTAAAGCAAATGGCCAAGTTTTTTACAATTGTAACATTTAACTTGAGATTTGTCATACCTTGGCCTTTCATTCTGTATTGTAGCTCTTCCTCTTCCACGACCTCTAGTGTAAAACGAACTTTGGCTTCTTTCCTCATTGTAGAATGTACTTCTTCCTCGATCTTGACCATGTCATCTTTCTCTTTGGCTTCTCCTATTGCCAAACCTTCCTGCACCCTCGTTCAAAGTGAGCTTTGTTTGAAGAGCTTGCTCTAATGACTCTTCTTTCACCTTTTTCTTTAGTCTTTCCTCATGGGCTTTTAAAGATCCCATGAGTTGATTGACACTCATACTATCTAGATCTTTAGATTCCTCAATGGCTACAACTATATAGTCAAATTTAGAATCTAAAGACCTAAGTATCTTCTCAATTACTTGAGCGTCGCTCAACTTTTCTCCGTTCCTCTTTAATTCGTTCACAATGGCTAATACTCTTGAAAAATAATCAGAAATTGATTCCGATTCTTTCATATGTAAAGCTTCAAACTCATCTCGAAGTGTTTGGAGTCAAACGTTTTTCACCTTCTCTACTCCTCTGTGGGAGTTTTGCAAGATCTCTCATGCTTCCTTACTCGTATTAGCACAAGCTACTTTCTCGAACATGCCTTCATCTAATGTTTAATACATGAGGGTGAGCGTCTTCTTGTCCTTCTTCCTTGCATCCTTCAAATTATCCCTTTGTGCTTGGGATAGAGTGACCTCATCTTGTGGCTCCGTGTAGCCTTTCTCTACAATCTCTCATACATCTTGCTATCCGAGCAATGCCTTCATCCATATACTCCAATTGTCGTAGTTTTCCTTATTGAGTTGGGGGACTTGAAAAGGAATCATCCCACTTGCCATTTTACACAAGACCTTTAGGGCTCTAATACCAGTTTGTTGGAGAAAAGAGAGGTCATCTAACTTGGATTAGCTAAGGCTTTTATGAAAGACAACAATAATAGGAAGAAGTGAGTGAACAAAAGAAAACTTGTATTTCTCAAACACAATACTTACACACTTGGCTTGGCTTATTACAAAATGGAGGGATCCTACCCTATTGCTATTCAATCGGTGCTGTCAGGATATCGTCGCCTTACAAACTCATCCCTATTCATTTACGAACCTGTGATGTTTCTGGTGCCTGTACAGCATCCTTTCATGCATCAACTGGTTGGTTATGAATACAATTTTCTTGGGGTATAGGGCTTCAATCTTTTTTTAATGGCACCCTTCCTACTGTATGTTTGGACTAATGATGTTAGATTTGTTTTTCGTCTATTTCTTTTGATTTAGTGTTTTAATGGAACCCCAATCCACGATCACAACTGTTTTAATCCAACTAAGATTGCACCATAAATCACCCCAATTTGCAACTAATGTTCAATATTCAAGTAAGCTTTACATTGTTTAGTTCATAAACTGATGCTTATATTTTCTATATATATGCTTGCTTAAGTATTAGAGGGGTTACGAGGGTACATATTGATGCCTTCGTGTCAAGATCTAGGAAGCTCTGTTTAAAATCCATCTCGCGATAATTCTCCAATCTTAGTTTGAGCATACTTATGCGATTTTTTATAGCATGTTAAATAGAGGTCACAAGAAGGTAAATTCATAGACCTTTTCTAATTTCAAATGACACATTTTCTCAACATGTTATGGTTGACGGTTTCCAAATTTTCCTAAAATGATCCAAATTGAAAGTGGGCTAATAAAGGCCATATATTTTGGTTTCATGATTAATATTAATTATTTGGTGTGCCCATTGTCTATATGTTGAACCAAGTCAACAAGAACCGAAGTAGGCCGAGTTAATTGAGTGGGAAAATTTCATATCCAATAGTGTGTTTGATTTGTTTTATTTTCCATAGAAAATTTCATTTTTCACTCAAATTTCTACTTTTTGGATGTTTGCTTGACAATTATTTCCAAAAATATTTTTCAACTTTTCGTCATGTAACTATATTTTCCTAAAAAACAAGAAAAATATTTTCTTTAGTAAGATGTGATTTTTATTTTTCATGTAATCTACTTTCTATCTCTCTCTCTCATCTATCTACTAATAAAAAATGGACATGTATAATATTTTCTAGAGAAAAATACAATCAACCCTACCTTTAAAGATCCAATTTCAAAAATAGGATGAAAAGTTTAGTTATACAAAAATCAAGTAATAATAATAATATTATAATATATATTTACAAGCCCTAATTCAAAATCATTTCACTCCTACCTCTCTCTCTCTACACCCGACTCCGGCGACTGTGGCCCACACTCTCTATACCAACGACTTAACGTGGTTGACGACACTACTCTTCCAGGGGCATTGAGTGGCCGCCGCTCTCTCTCTCTCTCCCTCCCTCTCTCTCATCGCCTGCGATGATGTTGCGGGTTTGGGGGTGTTGTTGGTCCCGTGGTGATGTGCCGTGGTATTTTTTTGATTTTCAGATTAGTTGTTTTGTGATTTTTAGATTGGGTTAGGGTTTTTGGATGGTGTGTTGTGAGGTGTTGGTGGTGGCAATTTTCACATTTTCAGATCTGGCGGTAGTGATGTGCGGTTGTGCTTTATGATTTTTAGATTGGTTTAAGGTTTTTGGATGGTGTGTTGTAAGGTGTTGGTGGTGGTAATTTACACATTTTCAGATCTGGTGGTGGTGATGTGTAGCTGTATTTTTGTGATTTTCATATCGATGGTACTTGTGATTTTCAAATTGGTAGCGATTTTTGGATGGTGTTTTGTGAGATGTTAGCGATTCTTAGATTTTCAAATCTGACAGCTGATTTTCAGATTTGTGAGGTGGTGGTGGCGACGGTGATGTGCAGTGAAGTGTGGTACGTCACTGTGGTGAGGTCGTTGGTGGTGGTGGCGGTGCCGGTAGAGTCTTGTAATGCCGACTATTGTGCCGTCAGCGCTGCTGTTGGGATGGAGGTGGCGGTCAACAGTGCTAATGGCGGTGACGGTAGTGTTGGTAGTCGTAACGGTGGCAGCGGCAGCGATGATGGGATGTTTGGGAAATTTTTTGGTTGGTCGTGGTGTGGTATGATGGAGACGATGGTCGCAAGTGTTGGTGGTGATCACATATTATTTTGTCAATTGTGACCACTAAATTGGTTAATCTGTGATCAATAAAAAAATATGTGACCAATGATTTGTGATTGATGAACAAACACAACCTATGAAATTTTCAAATCATGATCGTAAAATAATTTGTGACCTATTAAAATTTTGATTTGGAACCTGGAAAATAAATTGTGACCTACAAAATATTTGATTTATGACCTCGAAATAATTTGTGACTAATTAATTTGATAATATGTGACATATAAATGAATTTGTGACCAAATTGTACAAATTCGTGACATTAATATATTTAATTAATAAAATATATAATTAATTAAATCATAAATAAATTTTAATAAAAATCTGGTTTTGAAATTTGAAACTTATTCTCTTATTATTGAAATGTGCTATACGTAACACCTTACTTATGAATTGTTCTCTATTTTCTAGGTTAAAAACTAAATCAATCAAACACATTTAGCCATTGTTTGACACACATTATAATGAGAAATTTTGGTAAAATGTTAATGAAATAGTATTTTTTTTTTTTGGGAGAATGTATAGTTAAAGAAGAAGATTTATTTATTTATTTACGTGTAATATTATTTAATGTGTGAAAATGTGACGTCTGAACTATTTATTCAAAACATAGTGTTAGCCTACTAAATTTATCACAATAGCTATCATATTTACTTGACCCTCAAAGTGAGAACTTCGCCACCTTTTCCTCTCGTAGTCGAGTTCATTGAGTTACTTGCATCCGAGTAATAAGTAATAAACCCAATATATTTAGGAACAAGAAGTTATTTATAAAAAAAAAAAGTAATTAAGCTCAGCCAAACATGACATTCCCCTTAGATTTCAACTATCATTGCAGCCAATGACAAAGTAAGAACACCTGAACAATTTTAATCTTGGATCGTGAAGTTGACAAAAGTTCAATAGGTACAACTATTTATCAAGAATGAGGAGCAAATAACTGTTGATTCAAGCCGTACAAGCCTTTTGCTAACATTGCCACAAGAATCTGGTCCTCTATCAAGTGCATTGCATCTTGCATTTGTTTGAGGTTTTTGATTTACGTGTAATATTATTTTATGTAGATTCAAGCCGTACAAGCCTTTTGATCACGTTGCCACAAGAATCTGGTCCTCTATCAAGTGCATCGCATCTTGCATAAAAAGGCAACCCATTTAACGCCATACTTTCGGAATTACTGACCAATTTGACAAGATAAATATCACTCAAGTTAATGATTAAAGAAAAAGCAACCAAGTTAAAAAAAAAAAAAATCTATAGAACAAGTCTGAATTCATGTTGTCATTTATGGAAAATTGGTTTAACTAGTTGGTTTGACCAACTTTTGACCAATTATTTTTAAGTGGATCCCGATAGTTGGATAAAACATTTCCTTGACCGACTGTATTCTACTCTATGAGTAGATTGATGTGTGTATTTATTTTCTCAAAAACGATTAAGGGTGAGTGAGAAATTAAGTCCAAAATATAACTACTTGAAGTTGAAATAAAGCAGAAATAAAAATTGGTGAAAAATTGGAAAATGTCTATCCTACTTGGGAAAACTAGAAGAACGGACACCATTTTATATTGCTAAAGTTTGGGATCGGCAGGCTCAGCACGGTACGACACGAGCATGGGTCGTGGGCTTGAGCCAAGTTGGTATGTATATTTTTTATAAAATAATATTTGAATTATATTATTTTATTATTAAATTAAAATAATATATTTGAATTATATTATTTATTTTCTCGGATTTTTCTATGCGCGCGATACGTGGCATCTTCTAGAAACAGACGGTTAACTGTTAAAACCGTCTGTCCAAATGGTTGTCTTATGGACACAACATTTCAACATCTATGAATAGGTCCCCATGTCTCGAATTTTGTTCATTTAAAAAATCTTTAGTGATTTTCTCTATAGCAAAATATAATCATGTCGTCCTACATTATTTCATATTGTGCATTTCAGTCTCGAATATTAATTTTGTGCATTTTAGTCCTCAAGTTTTAAAGAGATCAAAACACTTGTAGGTTGGTCGGGTCTTGTAATTTGGAATACTACTATCAGAAATTGATGTCGTTGTATTTTAAGAGACGAGTGCCAAAAGATCGTCAGCACTAGTGCGAGACATTATCTTCTTAAGAAGAAAGAGTCGAACTCGTACCTCGACCATTATTATTCTATTTATTCCGTTTTATAGAAATTATTGCATGGTAAAATCGATATATTTTATCAATAGTCGAGCTAGAATACAGTACATCGTATTGGAATTTGACAAGGCAGCTGAGTTGGAAAAATAGTGTGCAGGTGGGTTAAGGAATCAGTAGCACTGTCAGCAACGATGCATCAGAAATTGGCAACCATAACAGAATAAGAATTCTCTAGAAGAAGAAAGAGGAACTCTGCATTAGTGAGGGAATTAGTTACATTTTCTGTTGTGTAAATATGCTGTTCTAGAATTGTCCATACGTGCGTGTATATATACTGACTTCATGTACAGTTTCAAAAGCAAGTGAATAAATTCAATACAATTTTCACTTCATTTCATTTCTTTCTATTTTGCCGGATAATTCACTTCCATCATCACACTTCTATATTCTTGAAATGGTATGAGAGCATGGTTCAGAGCATTCAAATGATGGAAATACAGATACAGATCAAGTACACGCCCAAAATCCAAGCATTAACCAATCTGGTAACCTATCAAATATTATAAATCATGATCTAGCTAAGCCAAGTAGCCCATATTTCATTGGGAGTAATGATAATACCGGAGCCATGTTAGTTACCCACATCTTGGATGCTAACAATTATCATTCATGGGCTTGGTCAATGAAAAGAGCATTACGAATAAAAAAGAAGCTGGGGTTCATTGACGGAAGTTTAAAAGAACCAGCAGATGCAAATGATCAACTCATGGATCATTGGTTGCGCTGCAATGATATAGTAATCACCTGGATGCAGAACACATTGACAGTTGACATCAAGTGCAGCACCACGTATGCTGAGGCAGCACACCAATTATGGATTGAGCTGGAGCAACGTTTTGCTCAACAAAATGCACCACGCATTTTTGAAATTAAGCAGGCCCTGACCATGTTACTGCAAAACCAAGATCCTGTGAGTGTTTATTTCTCCAAGTTCAAAACTCTTCAAGATGAACTCATGAACTATGAAGCTGTGCCAAACTGTAATTGTGGGGGTTCAAGGACTGTTGTTCAGAATCAACAAAGGGACTGGGTAATGAAGTTTTTGATGGGCTTAAATGATTCATACAAGGGAATCAAGGTACATATCCTGTTGATCAAACCCTTTCCCAGTTTGAATGAGGTTTATTCAATAGTACAACAGGAGGAGAAAAGGAGGGAAATATCTGTTGAAGTGGCATCAACATCACGAGTCAATGGCTCTACTTACAAAGGAAAATTTCAAAGAAAAGGGGAAACAAAATATCTATGCACAAAAGAAAGACAGATATTACTGCACCTTTTGTAAGATTGCAGGGCATTCACTTGATAGGTGCTTCAAAGCAAACCCAGAAAAGCCAATTTGCACTTACTGTCAGATCTCTGGCCATCAGGTGGACAAATGTTTCAAACTCCATTGCTATCCTCCAGGCCACAAATCCATTGGAAAGGAGAAGACATCAGCAAATCAAGTCATTGCATCTTTGTCTACTACACAAGAGGTTGGGAACAATAAATCCCAGGTGTTTTTAAGTCAAGAACAGATCTCACAGCTCATGGCACTCCTCAAACCAATTCCTAATTCTCAAAACCAAACTCACTCAGTCAATAATGCTCACAGTATCATTGCCTCCACTTCTACTGATGAAAACATACATCAACTCTCCGGTATGTCTCTATGCACGTCTACGGTCAAACCAAAACATTTTAACATGTTAGAAATTCCCTGGATACTTTACACAGGAGCAACATATCATATGATCTGCTCTACTTCATTCTTCTCATCTATTCAGGCTGAAGTAGCATATTTTATAGCTTTACCAAATGGAAACATGGTCCCTTTTACTCACATAGGAACTGTAAGGGTCACAGATGCCTTAATACTGCAGGATGTCCTCTGTGTACCTAGTTTTTCCTTCAATCTTATTTCTGCCAAGAGGTTAACACAGATGCTCAAATGTTGCTTAACCTTCTTTTCTCATTATTGCTATATCCAGGACCTTTCAACTTGGAAGACGATTGGCACGGGTGAAGTGAAGGGAGGCTTGTACCATATGATGATCAATGATGTTCCTCCCTCAGCTTTGTTAGACTACTTGAACAAGTTGCACACTAAGACTCCAATTCCGATCCCTGCTTCGGCTATCTCTAATATCCAAATTTGTGATGTTTGGCACTACAGATTAGGACACACTTCTTATTCTATCCTTAATATAGATGGTAATGTTCAGTTTTCAAAATCATCTAATAAACTTTGCTCTATATGTCCTTTGTCCAAATTACACAAGTTACCAATTCTTGCAAGCACTCATAAAACTCATAAATGTATTGAATTGATACATTGTGGCATTTGGGGTCCCTGTAATGAGATTGAAAGTGATGGTTCCAAATATTTCTTTAACCATCGTAGATGATTTTATCAGATATACCTGGGCATACACTTCTTTGAAATTGAAATCTGATGCCACCAGTGCCCTCCAAAGCTTTTGTGCTATGGTTGAAACACAGTTTGAAACCAAACTTAAAATCATTAGAATAGATAACGGTGGAGAGTTTAATATGAGGGAATTTTACCTTAAAAAGGGCATTATACACCACAATACTTGTGTTGAGACTCCCCAAAAAAATGCTATCGTCAAGAGAAAGTATCAACACATTCTTAATACTGCCAGGGCCCTGAAATCTCAAAGTGGAATCCCATTAAGGTATTGGAACCACTGTGTATCTCATCAATAGAACTCCCTCATCCATGTTGAAAGATAGAGAGTCCTTATCAGATTCTATTCCACAAGAAACCGTCCTATAATCATCTCAAAGTCTTTGGCTGCCTAGCCTATGCCACTACCATTGTCAATGGAAGACATAAATTCGATCCTAGAGCAAAGAAATGTGTGTTCATAAGCTACCCTTTTGGAATCAAGGGATATACCCTGTTAGACCTTGAAACTAAAAAGATTTTTGTGTCCAGAAATGTAGTATTTAATGAGAATGTTTTCCCCTTCAAAGATGACTACGTCAAACCTGATCAGAACAACATTAATTTCATTCAAGATTCCACAACTCAAAATGAAAGAATCAGTGTCATTCCAAACACCTGTCACAATAATGAAATACCAGAAATAGATCCTCAAATTCTCCAATCTGAGGAAGAACTTTCACAAAATTTTAATGAATCTCAAGATGACACCAACACTGATACTTCTAACTCACCACCCACTTGCCTCGCATGTCAACAAGAATCAAAAGAACCCAGCACACCTCCGGATTTCATATATCATCAGGCTACCTCAGTTCACCCATCTCAAAAGTTGGACAAGCTAAATGGACAGGTATCTTCCGGTAATCAATACCCTCTCAATGCTAGTATTTCCTACGAAAAACTATCAGATTCACACAAAGCTTTTGTTACCTCTGTCACTTCCCAAATTGAACGAAGAAACCTTTTGCAAAGTTCAATGACTTTTTGGATTATTATCTCCACAAATCACACACTTTACTGCTAGGGTAAAGATACCATATATATAAGTTATGTTAGACTTTAGTTGGACCAATAAAACGCTTAAATGGGCCAAAATTCAAATCATCCAAGAGGTAATATATATAGGTCATGAGAAACATTAATTCTTTAAACTACTTCCAATAGCCCACGTTGTTTTCGGGTCGAGTCTTTGGACTTGGTTGTTAGTAGCAATTTAATCCAGCGTTTACATCATAGCCCGGGATTTATTAGGTCTCAAAACCCAACCTTTGAGTTTGGGGTGGGGAAAATGGGAGAAGGGAACTTCAAGCATATAGGGGAGAGCATTTTCAACTTGTCAAGCGGTTGAAGAAAATGAAATAATCATGCATTGACAGACATGTTTAAATCATTTATTTTTTTTATCTGATCATGTTCGATGACAGCATACCTCTCTCTCCCTAATAACTCAGACATATGGGGAGATGTCCATTTACACTGGAAGAAACTGCACTAATTCTTTTCGGTTTAGGTTTTAAGTGCGAAACTTATATCTATCTTGTCGGGTCCCAAATTTACGGAGGCAAAAAGAGAATGCATCCTCTAACTAGCATATATCCCACTCTGGTTACAAAGGACGATCGTCTCTTGCCTGCTGAACTTGCACCTGCTGGCAATTTTTCTTCTCGGATACATAAAAAGCCTTCTAGTTGGTGCTTTCCATCCAAGACCGGTCCTGAAAATTTCGAGGTCGTAGGCGAAAAATTATCATGAAGCCCCTACACATAATTTTTTATGAGCGTATTAGAATCAAACATGGTCGAATTAAACAATTTTTCACGATGGAAAATATTAGACCTATGGTACCTAGGGGTGGCAAAATTGCTCGGTGGCTCGGGCCGTCCGGGCTCGGCCCGTGTAAAGGCCGAGTAAGGCCCGGCTCGCGGCCCGGGATACCTAGCCAAAGCTCGGATCGAGCCTCATTTTTGGGAGCGCTGCCCGAGCCGGGCCGGTCTGGCGAACTACGCGGGCCGGCCCGTATCACGGGCTTTGTAGGCTCGCGATCAAAAAAATGTACAAAAAATAGAATAATACTGAATTTTTTAAAAGAAAAAATTAAAAAAATAGAAAAATACGGGCCGGCCCGGGCTCTGGAAAAGCCCGAGCCGAAGCCCAGGCCGAGCCCCAAAAATTCTACCGGGCTTCGGCTCGTCGACGGGCCCGAAAAAGCCCGAATCCTCCGAGCCGAGTCCGTCCTAGAATTTTGGCCCGCGAGCCGGGCCGGCCCGGCTCGCTGCCATCCCTAATGGTACCCACTCACCATTTAATTCGCTCGACAATCAAATTTCATGTTCAAGAAAAATCATATTATATATGATAATACAAAAAATATTTAATTTTAACTAATTAGTTTTCTTTAAATTCTTAATTCCTTAAACTGCTCATTAATTAGTCTTGAATGTTCCAATAATCAAGTTAATTTATGTTATTTTTCTTAATTAAAATTATTTATTCTCCCTTAAAAACTAATTGTACTTTCAGAATTAAAAAAAAAATGCGGGTAGTAAAATTGAAATTAAAATTTATATTAATACCAGGTGTAATTTGCACATTTCAAAAGGATAATTGTTTTGGGCTTTTAAAAAAATTGAGGCCCCTTGGTGGCCTTCGGCCAAAACCGACAGTGTTTCCATCTTATGACATGACATTTATTTATGGGTGGTACTATATAAAACATCATCCAGTGCCTTCTAACCAAATTTTGTTTCGATGCTTGCTTTGTACATGCTAAGACGGGAAAATGTCTTCGAATGCAACTAGCAGCTTTGGACTTTATTGCTTGTGCTGCTACTGATATTTTTGCCATGGCGGACTCTGCGAGCTAGCTGTCGTCCTTGGCATCGGGTTTCAAGACATATCATGTCAGTGGAAATGCTCCCATCTTAAGACTTTTGATTGAGGAGTAGCAGTATTGGGTAGAGTACTTTTGAGAACAGAATAGAGAAGATGATTGAGGAAGGTCAAAGACTGCATGCGCGGCCTACCATTATGCAGAAGTATCGACAGCCAAGATGCAAAGAATGCATGTGCAAACATCAATAGTGCCATTCCACTATAATGTTTATTGACGACCAAGATGCATAGAATGCATGTTCAAGCATCAACAATGTTGTCTGCCCCTTTAGAGTAGTATAATAGTATTGGGTTAAAATTCTGATGATGAAAATGAATCAAGCCCCTGTTAATGAGCTGGGGTACGGTTGGTTTAGACTTTTAAGTTATCAGATACTACCAAATTATCAGCTTTTTTATGCAAATAGCCTCTTTTTTTCTCCTTATATGTTCATGATTGTTAACATGCAACTATTACTATCCTGGAAAACACTGTAATCTTTTAATTTGTATGGGAATAAAGTGGCATTTGAAATTTGATCTATTTCCATGTTTGAACTTGTTGAATTTAAAATAGAAATGTGTCTTCGCATAAATCTTTCTAATTTGCAGGTTTCCGGGTAACTCTTGTCATATTATGAAATAAACCTTATATGTGCACGAGTAGAAACTGATGACTTAATTATTGGATTAAACTTGAATAACCCAAGCCAGATTGATTAAATAAATTAAAAAATAATGACAGAAGAGGCTAATCTGTCAATTCATGGGTGAGTCAAAACACACAGACTCACAAGCTCTTATATGTACTATATATAGGGTTGCAACAAGCTTAAAGTAATTGAGCATTTTCAGCTTATGATTTGTCTTCGTCTCAACAATAATGTATCATGATGGAGGGAAGAACCGGTTGAGATTGAACGGAAGAGTGTAAAACTCTTCATTCCGACTGTCTCCCTTGAACGTTCTGAACTTGGCCCACCATGGCATTCCCCGATCTCTAGCACTGTCTTTAATGTCAATCGTGTTGTCCAGGAATACAGCAACAAGTAGGGCAACAGTTGGGGAGGATAAGAAGATGGTGTTTAGGAAATCATTGAACTGCACACCAAGAGAACATGAAAAAACATTTAAATGAAAATGCATTATTATCCTCCTTCGTCTTGCATATTAAGATCTACTCATCAATGCTTTTATGTAAAAGTTGAGCAACTTACCCATCCAGCGTTTGTGTGTGCAGGGCCATGAAGAGCAGCTGTAGTGTATTCCCTGAAATACTCGGGGATAGATAAGCCTAGGAAGAGGGAAACACCAGTGATAAAGAGGTTTCTCAACGAGTTCATGTTTGTGAATTGCAAGAACGACAACCCTACAGAAGCTGGAAACAGTGGAAAATTGCTGATAAGAAAGAAATGAGGAAATGACAAAGCAAAAAAATATTATCAAGTAAAATCCGTTTACCCACCAACAAGACCAAACATAACACAATACACAGCTGCAAAGATTGTGAAAGGTATTGATGCAAACAATGCTCCAAATTTTCCTGCACATGTTTAAGGACAGAATTTTGAGTGAGAAACAAGTGAAAAATATGGTTTCTTTGAGGGATTTGGCTATACTATATACCTAACATTGAGAAGAAGATCATGAATCCAGCAGAAATTTGGATTACCCTGCGGCTGCCAACACGAGTGCTTCCAAGAAGACCAATATTTTCCCCTGTTATTATGAAGGCTGAGCAAGCAATCACCATGGAAAATTAGTACAAAGCCAATGTAAGCAAAAAACTCTTACACAGAAACGGTAGATCCAGTAACTGTCCCGAATAGTCCATCCAATAGAATCCCAATGCCCTATAATACATGAAGAGGATTTATAAGTTTTATGTAAAATAGAATCCAAGAAATATATCTTGGCGACAACTTCACATCAAATTGCACAAGGTATGAGCAATTTCTTCAACTTAGAACTTTCAACAAGATGTGTCTATCCTGTTATGCTTGTTTTAGATTTAACTCATTGATTTAGAATCATACACAAGATTTACTAAGGGTTCTTGCAATTGTCTTGGTAGATGTATAGTTGTTTGGATGGAAAAAATCTGCTTTTTTTTTTCTTTTCTTTTACAGACCTGCCAGCCAATTCCACGGCTAAGCACGTGAGCAGGAGGAGGAGTAGCACTTGCTAATCGAGATGCTGCCTTATAAGCTCCAGTTGACTTCAGCAAAAAAATAATAATAATAATAAATAATAAAATTAAATAAAAATCGAAAAAACATCAGTTAGAAGTGTTGAGACATTTCATGAGTTCGAAAATTTCCAAAAATACAATAGGTTTTACCTCAATCATGGAGACTAGCATTGCAGCCATCATTCCAAATGCATGACCAGCGTCAAAGGTAGGTGCACCCCACTCAAGAGGGTAGGGAATTTTGATCCTATTGGAAATAGGTATTTCAAGGTGATCAAGATTGCATAAGAACGTTATAACTTTTAAAGATACACATTTTACTTGTGGACATGCATACTGATTCATAACTAAAAACATGAAATTGTACAAACCATGGTGCAGTAGAGATGAGGTTTGCTCTATCAGTCCGACAATTCTTTTGAGTTAATTCTGGACGATGCTTATATGCGCCACTGGCAGTAAGGAGGTGTGCGTAAGCCCAGATTACTGTAACTGAGATGAGAAAAGCAAATCTCTCCAATACTGGTAGTTGTTTCATTTGGAAGTGCTTTAGGTACTATGCAACGAAATTAACGAGATATTAGATAAATCTTGATACTGTTAATTTTTTATAGTCTCCATACTGGAAAAGTCTATGTGAGATTGAAGAAAAGAGAGAATGTTCTTTAACAAATATCCATGTGCATGCAACACAAAAACTCCTTAATTAGGCAAATTCCAACATTTTCACTTATGCTAAAGAAAACCAAATTTCAAGAACAGAGATTATATTAGAGAGTCCAATACCTGAGAGAAGGCAACAAATAAGATGAGCATCGGAATGCCAATCTCCACACATCGTCCAACCTGAATCAAAGTGCTTAAAGTTAGCGATATGCAATTAAGCGAGGCAGTTAACGCATAAAAAGAAAGCATATGAATCAAATTAAAAGCAACTGTGTTCAACGTACCACAGGGAATCCTCTATCAAGTAGACCAAGGCCCACAAGTGCAATTACTGGAGCCGTTCCAAGTGGACTGAAAAACCTGGAAATACAAGTGACGTTTTTATAGGATTCTCAAGGGCCATAATGTTACTCTTCTATAATAAAGTACTATAAATTTAAAAAAATAAATAAATAAAAATATATGTACCTGGAACAGATAGCCCACAGCTGACTATAACCCAAAATAATCTGCACACTTGACGCTACTATGAGTGCACCCTGGATTGCCCGCATTGTACTAACGAATCTCTACAAGTCGGAAATACGACATCATCAGTGTTTCTATCATTAGATAAACAAGTGTAAAGAAACATAATTGTTAAATAAGAGTTTTTTATAATATAAGCCAAGCATTATTTTTTAGCTTTCTTAAAGTAATTGCCACCATAACAAGTAAACTCCTAGCTGCAACTATTATGAAACAGGGTACATTGTCACCTCTTAGGAAAAATACACGAACTCTCTTATAGGAGGAGATATGATGAAAACAGAACAGAGAAGGCCAAAAAACGAGTACTATAAAAAGTTTATTTATATTGACACGCCAGCAGATCAAACCATTTTTCTTTAGAGAAGTCAAAAAAAATACGGCTTGATCACTAATGTGGAAACACTACGTCAACAACGGATAATTGTTATCATGTCCACTGTGATCACTGTGATCTATCAACTCTACGAGAGTCCATTAATTAAAAGAGCAAAAGAATCACTTCTAAATATTATATGGCATCAACTTCTCTACCCTCAAAAAGATAAATGCAAGAATTTTTTACGCGAAACTGGAGGACTTACGTCGTGAGGGTCGAGGATTCTTTCCAAGGACGCATCGTGAATTATTGAAATTATAGGCACCATGAATGCCCATGAACCTCCAATGACTGTTGGCAATCTTGTTCCGAACAGCGTTTGTAACAGTGTATTTATTCCTTCAACAAACAGCAGAGTCTGCACTACTCTCACTTTATCACCCTGATTAAAACCATAAATTAAACCCCATAAAAAAACAAAAAAACAAAAAAATTTGAAGTATTAACCAACACCGTTAGCTAATTAACACTGAAATTTACACTGATTGAATGAATCTGTTACTTAAAGATTCAGATTTAAAGAATGCAAATGATTTTAATAAGAATTTAAGAATAACTAAACGGAATCAACAATCTTTAATAATCGAAATGCATAAATACAAGAAACTATATTTAGCTCACATCAGTTCCACCCATCAAAGGAACAAGAAATGAAGGAATCATCACAGCGGTCCCCAGTGCCAAAATATAGTGCTGAAATCCCAGTGCTATTGCTTCCGCTGTTTTCACAGCCAAAAATTCAGCAAACCATTTTAAGACTTATATACCAAAAACAAGTAAAAAAAAAACACTAATTACCCATAATAAAACATACCCCAAGAAGGATTAGAATCAATACAATACTCTAAGCCTTGAAGTTGGTCCATTGGAGGATGACTTATTTCCTCTGGTTTTGGATCAGCCATTTCTAAAACTCAGTATTCAGTAACCACCCAAATTTCCACTCAAATTCCAAATGGGTTTTTACCAAATGACTCAACAGTAAGATTGAAAAAACCAGTTTGGTTTCTCAATCAAGAAAGAAATCGAGCTGTAAAAGAATTAAAGTCAAAAAAGCAAAGAAAAAAAGTGATTGATGGGGGGAGAGAGAGAGAGAAGGATAAAGATAAAGTCAAGGTTTTTGAATTGAAATATGTGAGTGTGTATATATAAGGTGGTAGAAAATATTAGAGCGAGAAGGCACTTGAAGCCCACTTCCCACTGCTTGTTCCTTTGCTTTCTCTGTGTGTGCTGCTTTTTGATTTATGAAGGTTTCCGTTAACTTTTCTCGTATTCCCAAATTGCCCCTCAAGGAACTGCCAAACCAGATGTTACCGTTACTCCCTGTTGCACTGCTGTACTTTCTTAAGCTGATCAATAATTTTTATTTCCCAACTACAGGTGTCAAAATGGACGGATCGACCAAACTCGTGAAAATTGGTCCGGATCGACCCGTGATCCGAGCAAATCGTTCACAGGTCAAGGAGATGTGATCCGCTAACTTCGCGGGTTGTACCTTCACGCGTCGCGATTAACCCGCGCACCCATAAAAAAAAAAATTAAAATATAAATAAATATATAATTTTTGAACAACTAAATTATAGTTAAATAAGTGTCAACCTAGTTAGGATGTACTTATGCTACAAATATTTAATAATAATAATTAGAATTGTATTTAGTTGTTATTTGTTTAAGTTAAATTTAACTTTGCAAAGTTATAAATAATTCATGTAACATTAAATTTGAATTTTATATAAACATTTCTTGATATAAATATGAATTTATCATTTTGTTCAATTCTTAGTTTACATTTAACAAAAAAAAAAAAAAAAATTTGCTATAAATATGAAAAATTCTATATTTTTATAATTTTATTTATACAATCATACAGGTCAAATCGGAACAAATCGCGATCCGTGACCTGCATGGGCTAGACCCGGATGGGTCAGCGGACGAGTTGAGTTGTAGTCCAAAATTTGTGGGTTGAGTTGGAATCGGCCCGGAACCCGTAGCTGGCAGGCTTTTTTCACGCGACAGGCCGACCTGGTCCAGACTACCCGGATTGACACCTCTATACTCAACTTGTTCTAAAAAATTTCAAATTTTTTAAATTATTTAAATTTAAGACCTGTTTGTTTTAGATTAAAATTTGATTTAGATTGATTTTAATAATCTAAGTCAAAGTCAAACAATCAATATCAACCACATTTTTCTTGGATCCCACAACTTTTTAACTATACATTCAAAATCTTCTATCACAATCTACTAAAAATCTGATTTTAATCCCCACTAAACACCCTATAAATTTACTAATAATTAATTTTTGAGATATCAATAGATTTATCTTATATTTGGCTCATGTTTATAAACTCAAATAACTTTTTATTCATACGTTTCGATAAATTCACAAGTATTGCTCAACCACCATGAATTTCTTATGATTCTATCTATATATAATTTAAATTATTTATAAATACAACCCCAACATACTCTTAGTTATCGGAAATAATAAGGGTCCCCATCAAGGAAGCCATCCCCGTCCTAGCTCCAACAGGAATTTTCGAAAGACATGCGAAATTTAAATATCTTCATTTCCCATTGAATTTACTTACAAATTTATTTATTTTAAATAAAATAAAACAATTAATAGATTACAAGAGTAATGACAGGTTTGGGACGTGAACCATATTCTCCATTCCCATCCTAATTATCTGATGAGTATGAGGAATAAGAGCATAGCATTTTTTTAATCCTAATCCGCGATGAAGATAACAAACTAGCGTCTAGCAGTGGCAATGGGCTCAGCTCGGCCCTTATCCACATGAGCCGAGCTCGTGGCTCGTTTTGCTCAGCACGTTGAAAAATGAACGAGCTCGGCTAGGCCCACGAGCTCATGGGCCGAGGACGAGCCAAGCTCGGCCCTCGAGCTCACCATTTTTTTAAATTTTTTTTTAAAATTAAACCTAAAAAATATATATTGTTATTATATATATATATTGCGTTCTAACGAGCGGACCTGCTCGGCTCGTGCTCGGAGATGCTCGTGACTCGTTTTTTGTGAGCCGAACGATCGAATCGACAAGTCGTTCGACTCGGTTGCCATCGCTATAACAAACTAGTGAATTTTAAGGTATAAATATTGAGAGAAAATTTCATTCTGTAAATGAGTTTCAACCTTAAAAGAAGAGAAAGGAAAAAGAGTGAGAAAAAGATATAGAAATTTTTTATCTCTTTCCAAAAGATAATGGATTGGAGAATTGTGGGAAAATGAGGGGGGTCGTCGCGGCGCCACCACCTACCGCGGCGCCCCGGCACTTATTTATGTCATTGCTTCCTCCATTCATAATGCCCGATTTTGAGAGGAAATAGAGAAAAAAATATAGAGTTTTGGAGAGATTTTTTTTTACAAGATTAGAGGTTGTTCTATCTTGGGTCATAAATTTTAAACTCATTTTCTTTCTTGGTATTAACTTGAGGATTGTTCAAGTAATCCAATTCATTCTTCATATATAATTGATAATCTCCATTTCACCCAATTATTGAGTTCTTTGGAATTTAGTCAAAAAAAACTTGTGGTTGATTTAACATTGATTCAAGGTAGTGTTTGGGCTTCATTTCCTAACAGAGCCCATGGAGAAATAAATAATAATCTTATCCATGTTCTTCCAACGTCATTGAATTTGGGCGAGGTTCGAGTAATAAAGAGAAAGATAATTGACAATATTTTATCTATTGTTTAGATAAAAAAATAAAAATAAAAATAAAAAATAAAAAAATAAAAACTTTTAAAACTTTAGTAAAGTGGGGAGGCTCAGTTCAATCGTGTAGGTAGAAAATAAAAGCTGGTTTTACTTTTCCATTTAATAAGATAAATTATTTCAAAATGGTACAACAATGAAAATGTGGAATAATTTTGCCCCATGCTAGTTAAGCAGAAAATATTATTTTTGTTTGACAATCCGAGTCGGGCGCACGTGTGAAATAGCAATACTGCAAATTTTCAACGTCTCTCTTATAATGCAAAGACAAAAAAAAAAAAAAAAGCATTGATAAGAGAGCCTTTCACTGTATCCAGTAATTGTTTATGTTCGAATTCACACTTTTGGCAACAAATCAGGCTGAATTAATGGGTAACTATTGTGCGCAAAAATTGTTGCATAGTGAACGGTCCATGTATCGAACTAGGCAAAGTAAGTCACTGCAGACTAAGAGTATTTTCAAGAGATTTTTTATTTATAAAAAACATCTAATGTATTATAAAGAACACCAAGATTTGTATACACTCGGACAAGCTCTTTATTTTGATTTTCTTAAAAAATATTTATTGATTTCTCTTCATATTTTAGTTCACATAATTTTTTATATAACAATTAATCAATCAATTTAAATGTTGTTTGAATAGTGTAAAAAGTAGAGTATTAAAATATGTGATTTATTAAATGTGATCAATATAATTAAGAATAGATAGTGAATTTGGCTCTCTAAATTTGAAAAGTCAAACCTTCTCGAATTTAAAAAATTAAAATAGAAAGTCTCTTAAACTTATTTTTAAGTATTGACTATCTAAAATAAAGAGCATTTTATAGTTAGAGATTCTTTTGGAGGTACTCTTATAGAGCTCATGATCATATGCTGAGAAAATATATTAATTAGACAAAGTTCATATCAAAAGAAGACTAAAAGAAGTCGAGATCATACACAACCAGAGAAATAATAAACGTCAATTGTCTTAACATAAAAAGTTTAACATTGAGCTCATCAACAATGTTCAACAATAACACATAACAATTTTTTTAGTACAACATGATTGATCTATAAAATCTGGAGACTTAACAGACTTATTAAGTACGCAAGTTCACTGTTTGGTGCGAATTAAATCAGATTTTTAGTATGTTTTGATAAAATTTGATGAAAAGTGTGGTTAAAAAGTTATGGGTTCCATAAAAATTGTGATTAAATTAGTTGTTGACTTTGATTGAGATTAAAAATTAAATTTTAATTTCTACCAAACATAAGATATGTTCATCAAAATGAAATGATAGAGCAAATACACTAGCCAATGTCACATGTCTATATGCATTATTGAGTCATCTCACTCCAATGTATGAAAAATATGAAGTCTGGACTATTTATTCAAAACTTGGTATTAGCCTACTAAATATATCACAATAGCTATAATATTAACTTGACCCTCAAAGTGAGAACTTCGCCACCCATTCCTCTCGTAGTCGAGTTCATTTACTTACATCTAAGTAAAAAGTAATAAACCCAATATATTTAGAAAAAAGAAGTTATTTATAAGAAAAAAAAAGTAATTAAGCTTGGCCAAACATGGCATTCCCCTTAGATTTGCAATATCATTGCAGCCAATAACAAAGTAAGAACAACTGAACAATTATTATCTTGGATCGTGAAGTTGACAAAAGTTCAATAGGTACAACTATTTATCAAGAATGAATATCAAATAACTGCAGATTCAAGCCGTACAACCCTTTTGCTCACGATGCCACAAGAATCTGGTCCACCATCACGTGCATCGCATCTTGCATAAAAAAAGTAACCCATTTAACGCTATACTTCCGGAATTACTAACCAATTTGACGAGACAAATATCACTCAAGTTAATCATTAAAGAAAAAGGCAATCAAGTTAAAATTTTTGCTGCAGATCATGTCTGAATTCATGTTGTCATTGTTGGAAAATTTGTTTAATTAGTTGGTTTGATCAACTTTTGACCAATTATTTAAGTGGGTCTCGATAGTTGGATAAAAGATTTCTTTGGCCGAGTGCATTTTACTTCATGAGTGGATTGATGTATGTATTTATTTTCTCGAAACCAATTAAGAGTGAACGAGAAATTACGGCCAAAATATGATCATTTGAAGTTGAAATAAATTGGAAATAAAAATTGATATGAAAGTGAAAAATGTCAATCCCACATAGAAAAAGTAGAAGAATAGAAATCAGTTTATATTATTCAATTTTGGAGCCAACCGGCCTGGCACGGCATGAGCACGGGTCGTGGGCTTGGACCAAGTTGGTATATATATTTTTAGTAAAATAATATTTGAATTATATTATTTTATATATTAAATTAAAATAGTATATTTGAATTATATTATTTGTTTGCTTGAATTTTTCTATGCGCAACACGTGACAACTTCTTAAAAACTGGTGGTTAACAGTTAAAACAATGTGTCCAAATGGGTTATGTCTATTCAAGACACAACTTTTCAACTGTTCTGTTTTTTGGACATAATATTTCAACTTCTATAAATAGGTCATCATGTCCCGAATTTTATTTATTCCAAAACTCTTTTGTGATTTTCTCTCTTGCAAAATATAATCATTCCATCTTGCATTATTTTATATTGTGCATTTCAGTCCCTGAATATTAATTTCGTGCATTTTAGTCATCCAATTTTAAAGAAATCAAAACACTAGTAGGTTCGTCGGGTCTTGTAATTTGGAGTGCTACTATTACAAGTTGAGTTCATTGTATTTTGGGAGACAAATGTCGAAAAACAGTCAAGACGAGTGCGTTCATTATCGTGTTAAGGAGAAAAAGTTAAACTCTTGACTCAACTATTATTATTCTATTTATTTCGTTCATTTTGTAAGTCGAAATTTTAACCAAATGTTCATATAAATTATTGCACTATAAGATCAATATATTTTATCAACAGTCATTGTCGAGCTAGAATACAGTACGTCGAGCCATAGAAAGCCTTTCACAAGGTACTTAACTTCCTCGGACAGCCATAATTACCGAGTTCCCGATACGAATATCTCACCTTCCCCAGACAGCGACGTTCAATGAGAAGGCTTAATTAAAATATAGTCTGTCTTGTATACTCATCTTTGAAAAATGACTAATAAAATTGGGAATATGTGCAGTAATGAGATGCATCAGTAAGAATGCTAGTTCTTGATTATCTTTCGAAGAAGGTATGGACGGCGATGATTTTGTTAAGTGGCCAGCTATACATTGGGCAAACAAAATATTAAGTGGTAAATATAATAAAGAAAAGAACAAAGTGAAATGATTCAACATTAGCAGAGCATAGCATAACGACAAAGTTAAAGATAATGATGTTAATTGGGACAAACAAGTAGACTATAAAATGGACAAAATTCCTTTCGGCTGATCCCATAACAGTTGATTATTTCGAGTACTGCATGTGATTAAGTTGAACCGGGTACATTAGGGGTGAACACGATTTGATTTGGACGGTTTATGCTATATTTTTAACTCAAATCATTTCAAGCGGTTTAGAATTTTTCCAAAACAAACCAAATCAAACCATTATTTGCGGTTCGGTTCGATTTTAATCCGCGGTTTACCTATCGACATTACTAGTTTCACAGTTTTTTGCATGAAGCTTATATGTTTGTCCACAAATAATTACATTCTCCCCTCTCATCTCCTCGAATTTCAAAATGATGTCACACCTCGGACTTTTTGTTTCCCTTTTTACCTTTTACATCCATTGTCATATCTCCTAGATTTTGGTTTGAGACTTTGAGTTGGATTTTGAGTTGTTCCCTTTTCTCT
Source organism: Osmanthus fragrans (assembly GCA_019395295.1). Lineage (NCBI taxonomy): Eukaryota > Viridiplantae > Streptophyta > Magnoliopsida > Lamiales > Oleaceae > Osmanthus > Osmanthus fragrans. The sequence goes on along the minus strand of JAEDXY010000107.1, from coordinate 744,183 downwards.
TTCAAGAATATGGAACCCACAGGGAGGTTCTGCAATGAGAAACTAGCTACTGATATTACTGGTAATTTGATTTAGGCCAGGGATTCGATTCTTTATACTTTAAAAATGAAGTTTCGCATTGGTTAATTAGTTTTCATGTTTCTGTGTAGCCGAGACTCTTGGATTTACGACGTATCCCCCATCTTATCTTAGCCCTCAGGCATCAGGGAAGAACGTTCTCATAGGAGCCAATTTTGCTTCAACTGCTTCTGGATATGATGATCAAATAGCCATTCTAAATGTAAGAATTTGGTGGACAATTATAGACTAAGATGTATTTTGAGTAAATTGAGGGTACGTCATCATCCCCACTGTTGGTTTCAACTTCCAAAAGCTTTTGCAGAATCTAATCCGGTCTTTGTCCTAATTTGTTTCTTCTGTTTTTTTTTCTTTTCCTAATTTTGCAAATTCTTAGTAGGACAAATTTGACAATTTCTAACTCAAAACAATATGATTTCCAAGCAACCCCATAAAGCTAGGTCGATAATGACTTTATTTTCAATTGGGTTGTCTCGTGGCGTGACAATGTTTTGGGATGTGCTAGACGATAGTCGATCATAGTAAGAGTTAGGTTTCTTCGGGTTAAAAAACGATTTGAAATGTCCAACTCACTTGAATACATGATTTGAATGATTTGGTTTGACTTTATATTATTATTTTTTATATTTATCGGGATTATATAAATTTATAATTTTACTATGTCCTTGTTTAATTTTCATTTTTTTCAAAATTCATTTTTTACTCTCTTATTATCAACCACATTATTCAATAAAATAATATAATACAAAAATTCAAAATTTTTCCTTAACTTTTGACCATACATCTCAATCAATCAACTATTCAAAATGTTTTCTTTCCCTCAAAATGGGAATCAAACTGAGAAATTTATATATATATATATATGGAAAAAACAAAAAGAAGGAAAAAGTGAGAAAGAACAAATTAAAGTGGGAGAATGTGGAATTTATTACTTTTGAATCAAAGAAAGAATCCTCTTTGTCAACATTAAGTTTAAATAATACGTGCATATTTTAGCACCTGGAGAGATGCATTACCGATAGAGATGAGAAGTCAGGTAATCTTTCATGGTAGAGCCTAAGTAATGATATGGTACTCACGTAAAACATTATGAGAAATTATTTTGGTTTGAGACTTTGAGTTGGGTTTTTAGTTGTTCTTTTTTTTTTCTTTTCTTTTTTTGGCTTGAGCTTAGACATAAATTCGAAAATTGAATTTTTGGGTCTGCTTTGGAGGTATCATTTCTAATTGGTTTATATTTTAAATTCTAAAAATTATACTTTAATAAAATTATATATGAAAATTTATAATTTCATAAAAAACATTAATTAAAAAGTGCGGTTCGATTTGATTTTTTTTTGCGATTTTTGAAAATCTAAATCTAAAACAAACCATTTTGAAACGGTTTGGTTCAATTTGAGAAAAAAAACTGCGGGTCCACGTGGACCCTAACCAAAGGTTACGGTTCGGTTTACGATTTCGCGATTTTTTTGTACAGCCCTATGGTACATGCACGTGAAAGAAAGGGAGAAAGATTAGCTTAAACAAATGCAGGCTTTGATTGATGAAAAAGAAGAATATAACTTGAAGTCGGGCCGTCCTTTCACACTACTTCGGGGTTAGAAATGCTGAAATACCACAAAATTATAAAGTGCACCCTAATAACAATGGGAAATTTCATTTGTACAGAAATGGAATTACAGAAATCATACAGAAAACTCATATGGGATGGGTCCTATGTGAATAAAATAGTTCAAAAAATCCACCCACCCCCCCTGTTCTGTATCCATTGTGTCTGTTCTGTATCCATTTCTGTGTGTATTGTTTCTGTGTGAAACTTGTTTCAATGTACACACAAATGAAGCTCTATGTCACCAGCTTCAAGGAGAGTTTTATCCATGCAAATGCTATTCCTTTTCCCAGAAACCCTTTTGGAAGGCATTCTTATCAATGTCGTTTTCACAGAACAAATGAAGCTCTATGTCACCAGACACAAGGAGAGTTTTTCCAGAGAGAATACCGCATTTTCCTGTTTTTTCCAGAAGAAAATATCACATCAACTCAAAAAAAACATGTGTGGATTAAAGTATCAAACATGCAGCTTAGGGTCTTTGATCAAAAAGAGGGAAACTGATCCCTTAGGAATTGGAGAAATAATATTGATGATAACTGGTTTTTCATCTTCATGTTATTGGCTGTATTTCAAGATTTTAAATTGTCACGTCGACCACAAGATCTTCTCTCCAAATTTTAATCAGTAGATCGCTGCTTATCTTCTGCTTCCTTCCTTCTTTCTTGCCTGCAATGATAGAAATTTGACGTGTTAATATAATTCGGCAACGCTTCCTATGAAGGAGCATTCATAATACATTTAACATTGGCATCTTGCATGATACTAAAGTAATCATAAGTCAAACATTATTTATGTAAAGCAGAAAACATCGATAATAATTGTAAAGTCTCGTCCTGGAAAATCTAAGCTACACAAGTCACACTAAGCCCTCTGTCACTTGAGGCCAATTGTCCATCATAATCTAGAAAATCCATAATGTTAAATGGTTTTCATCCTGACATCCTCTGAGAATATTCATCATACTAACTAATCATAAGTCAAAAATTCTATATGTAAAGTAGAAAACATCGATAACAATTTTAAAGTTTCGTCTAAGCAATCTAAGCTACATTAGCTCTCTGTCACTTGAGGTTAATAGTACATCTTAATCTAGAAAATCCATATTGTTTAATGGTTTTCATCCTCTGGGGATATCTATATATCGCGAACATAGGCAAAGTGGTAACAGCAACTAATAAGAGTCTAAATTCTATCGGGATGGTTAAGTGCGAGAGCCCAGTGAGATGGTGACCGACTCCAATGCCAATTCTCAGTTGATTTCCCAGCTCTCACCATATTCTTCGAGTAAGTCGAGAAACTTGCAGAAAGGTTTGCATAATACTCAACCAGGAGTTGATTTCCCAGCTCTAACCCTCTTCTTTGAGTAAGTCGAGAAACTTGCATAAGCTCAATCATGAGAACATCTCTCTTCCCACAATTTTAGTGTCAAATATGACGTCAGATTAAATGGGAGCTGAACCATCTTGTCAGTAAAACTTCTCATCCCATGACATAATGAAAAAGTTAAGACTATGTTTTTCCCCTGTTTTAAACAATTAGAAATATAAAGAAGCATTTCGAGCAGATTTAAAAATATAGCACCAAATTATGAGGAATGCATCTTCAATCCGGAAAAAGAAATGCATTTCCAAGTGAAACTACTGTAACATACAAGAACTAACCACAAAGCACATATTAGCATGGAGCTATCTATTATATATGGATGATCTATAAAAAAAAACTTACACAAAAGCAGAATATCCTCTAACAGCTTTAGCAGCAGACAAAAGAGTTGCATGAGCACCTGCACCAGACAGAAAATCCTGCCCTCCAGTGAACAGAGGATTCTTTCCATTACCATTCGTCTGAAACAAAGAGAGGAAGATAATTTATCTTACTGCAGATAAGTTAGACTGGTTATGAATTGTAAAAATTAAGTATTGAATCGATGAACCTTATCCCGCTTTGACTTTTTGTTCCGCCTCCCATCTTGCGCTACCGTGTCTACGGAAGCTTGTGCTTTTAACATACCACCTATTAGGAAATTTGTAATTAGCAAATTAGGAATTTCTAAATTTATAATTGGCAATTACTGTATTCAAAATCATGGGTTGTTAGAGTCCTAAAAGAACTCAAACGAAATTCCAGAAGAAGATCAAGAAATGGACTTCAAGAAGTAGATCAAGATTCGAACTTTCGACCGCTAGCTGTGTGCCTAGTTGGCGCTCGAGCACTCAAAACAGGAGCGGCACTTGACCTCTGCGACCCTTGCGCTTGAGCGGACTGACGACCTCTCGCTAGGCGAGAGGTGTTTCTCTCAAACGATGGTTCAATGATACAGGATATTGTTTCGATTTTAACTATGATTTTAAATCCTATGTCACCCCAAAATACTACCCATTATAAATATACAAACCATAGAACGTCCAAATGTGTGGTTGAACATTCTATTTATAGCCCATTTTGATTCTCATTTTTGTTAAAATACATTTTTATTTCTCTTCTTTTCAACCACACATTTTTTATTAAAAATAATATTTCACATAAATCAAAAAAAATTCATTATTTTTTAACCACACATTCTTCATCAACCTACTATTCCAAAATTCATTTTTTCATAAAAAGGGAAATCAAACAAGGGTTTATTATGGAGCATATTTTCAAGATCAATTACTTATTCCAAAAGATCTCTTGATTCAATCACACTTCTATTTTCATATTCCCATATATTGTTCCATCATTGGTAAAGCCTTGTCATAAGTCATGAAATTATCCTTTGATATCAAAATACATATTCCAATATCTCTTGCATCAGCCTACAAATCAAAACGCAAAAGATCATTAGATTAAATACCAAATACCTTACCTTGACCTATAAGCCTTCAGAGTTTTGAAGTTGGAGAAGAGGCGCTTAGAGTTCCAATGCTCAGGTACAAGTCCGTTCTTGGCGATCCACGTGAAAAGAAAAGTAGCCAGCAGTTGCTAGAAAGTACGAATCGCACAACCAAAGAAGTTCCTTGATGTTTTACAAGTTAGGTGTCCAGAGTCTGCTAAGATCATATCCAGCGCTGTACCAAATTTTGCATTATTTTGCAGTGTTCTAAAAAGCCTGTCTAGGCGTCGCCTAGGCGCGAAATATGACTAAGACGCTTCGTCTTGAGTCTAAGCAGGAATTAAGCGGTCAACGAGAATGTTGACCGCTTAATGCGCACCTTAGGCAACCTAGGCGTGCCTAGACACGCATTAAGTGGTCAACGTTCTCGTTGTACCGCTTAATTTATTTATTTTTATCTTCATTAAATGTACATTTTTTTTTTTTTTTTTTTTTTTGGTACATGAAGAAGAAAATATTGAATTGGAGTCCGATAAAGAGTTAGATAAGATTTAAACTACAAGTTATCTATGTTATGTAATTATGATTTTGAAACTTATCATTTTTTGTGGGAATTATTAAGTACATACAATATTTTATAATTTTAGATGTTTGATATATATTATATGAATTATTAAATATTTTTTACAATGATTAAAAATTTAAAATCAAAAAACACTTTTTTTACGCCTAAGATTCTCATAGGCTCATAAAACTTGAAACTTGACATTTACGCCTAACCACGCTTTACATTTTTTAGAACACTGTTATTTTGCATCAAATTTTGCACCAAATTAAAATTCAGCTTCAACCATTACACCAAATGAACAGTGTTTAATCATTTTTTTATTCTTAATGATTTTTTTATTTGAAATATTATTTATTTATTTATTTTTCACAAATACATAAATTACTAAATAAATAATTACATTAAGTTAACGAGAATATTAAATTCATTAATAAATATAAAAAACATAGTACAATTAGTAGAAATTCGAATTTTAATATTATGATATTACGAAGTCAAAATATCATTGCAATTTTATTCTCGAAATTCGTATCGTTTTCTTTAAATAAAACTAGATTAATGTAGGTATGTGGTTGTTGTAATATATTTCTTGTTAATTTTAAATAATCGTGTTTGTCATATTTTAAAATTTTTTTGTATTCTTATTTTAATTATTATTTTTTACATTTAAATTTTATTTTACATGTAAATAATAATAATAATAATATTATTATTATTATTATTATTATTAAAATTAAAATAATAAAAATCATTGTATTAAAAAATCTATAATACAAATGACATAAATATCATCCATCAATTACTTTCATAAATTGAAAAAATGGCGAACTTGATTTTGCACCATTTTGCACCAAAATGGTGCAAAGTTTGGTACTTCATTGGAGACCATTTGCACCAAAATTTGGTGTTTTTTCTGCAATGGTGCAACCATTGGAGTTGCCTTAAGGTTTAGCGGTGCCTAGCTAGACTAATTCTAAGTTAATTGTTTTAGTGGATTTTACTGGTAAATTTGCTTGAAGGTTTTTTTTTTATCCAGAGAAAGGGTTTTCCTCGATGATCATATCTAATTTACTTTATTGCTTTTCATTTGAATGTTTATGTGATTGTTTAATTTAGAATTAATTGGATTAATTACCTTAATCATGTATAAACAATAATTAATTGACTTGTTGTTTGTTATTGATTAATTCTGTATATTTGGGTCTAAATATTTTCCAACACCACCAGCAACACTAGCCAAGCCTGAAGAAAGTAGATTCAACAAATCTTAGAAGAATTCAGTAACATCTAGCCATATAGACAAGCCAAAAGATTTTATTTTAGATACACTGACCGTTTATAACGACGAGAAAATAGTAGATTGATCAACAGATTAAGTACCTTAATTGGAACATTGATTTTTGGCATGGGAAAAATTGCTATAGAAAAGGTTTAGTGACGGACGTTTTCGTCTTTCTTGTTTAGTTTATAGGTAGGTACTCGCAGGCCTGGCCCTGGCCCAAGGTAATCTAGGCAATTGTCTAGGGCCTCAAGAATTAAATGGTGTCAATGTATGATTAAAATTAAAGTGCGACTTTGACTAATAATGTCGATAAGTTTGTAAAACATGGGCTATATTACTAAATCATTTACAGTAGATTGGTATATATGCCTTGTGGTAGAAGCCTCTACAAATGGTAAAATTACAATAGAGAATACATATACTCCATTTTCTTCTAGGTGACCTTCCACGTCAGTATCAACAGAGACGGATGTAGGGGGGCTGGGCAGGGCTGTAGCCCAGTCTTCCCACAGTCCATTAAGGCAAAAAAAAAAAAAAAAAAAAAAAAAAATTTATGTAAATTTTTTTTTTTTATGTGTAAATTTTTTTTCACGTATTAGCCCAGTTTTCGATCCAATCCTGAATCCGTCCCTGAGTATCAATGCCTGTGGATTGATTCACTCTAATAGGTGCAAACATTTTAGTGTAAATTTTCAAACGGGAAAAAAGAAAATGGATCAAGAGTTGGTAAGACTTTTGTATGCTTTTACTTCCATTGATCGCGCTTCAATTTGTTAGTCACATGGAGGAGTTGTTACTTTTATAACACTTCCCGTGGTATGTAAAATGACATTATACATATTCATAAATTATAAAGATTATTCAACTCGAGGCACCTATGGTTTTGGGAGAACCATATCAAATTGATGGTTTTTCACCATTTTAAACCAGGTTTAATATACAAAATAAAAAATTCTTAAGAAAAATGAAAGAGACAGACCAAAAAATGGTTGGAGTTCATTAATCATTCTATGATTATTTTTACTACAGCTTAGAGTAATCGAATTCTTAAAGTAAGTCAAATAACTAAAATTAAATTAATATCGTTGAAGTTCATTGGGCAAATCTTGTTGTGTGTACTCTGTCCATTTTAACCTAATATGCTATATATTTGAGTTTTAATCGAATTGAATTGTTTGTTAGAACTTAGGTCATCACAACTGGAAAATATTACATAAATTACTAAATAAATTACATTAAATTAAGGAAAATATTAAATTCATTAATAAATATAAAAAACATAGTATAATTAGTAGAAACACTACAAAAATGAAAAATATTATTAAGAATTTGGATTATGATATTACGAAATCGAAATTCATATGTTCTTCCAACAAATGATCGATTAATACATTTCAAAGTGCAATGTGAGCCTCTTTATCCTTGGTTTGTTTATGACGAGCAAGAAATTCTTAAAAACAATGATTTTCGTCTTCAACCAACTCAACTTCCGAACTTGGCGCTTCCGTCCATTCTTGAACTGGTGCATCAACATTACATTCGTCCTCGATAATCATGATATGCATGATTATACATGCAGTCATAATATTATGTAATACACGTTTTTTCCTAAAACGTTGTCGGTCCTTTCATTATTGCAAACTTCGATTGTAGAACGTCAAATACACGTTCAACATCTTTTCTACACGCTTTTTTGTTCCATTGCAAATAATTTTTTTTTTGGGACAGCATGACTCATGAATTGTTTGCACAATGGTAGACAATTAATTATTATTTTTTACATTTCAAATTTATTTTAAATGCAAATAATAATAATAATAATAATAATATTAATATTATTATTATTATTATTATAAAAATTATTGTATTAAAAATATATATAACTCAAATGACACAAATACCCTTAATCAATTTATTTGGGAAATGAAAATAAAGGGTAAAATTGCACCATATTCACTTTGCACAATTTTGCACCAAAAGGTCCAAAGTCAATTTTACCCTTTATTTGGTGTGACACTATTCAATTTGCACCAAAGTGGTGCAAAGTTTGGTGTTGCATTGGAATAGTTTTGCACCATTTTTTGGTGCAATTTGGTATTTTGGTGTCTCCATTGGAGATGGCCTCAGGGCCTGTTTATTGCAGCTTCAACAAAAATAAATAAAATAAATCAATTTTTTTTTACCGTTTTGGATCAATTGGGCCCCGCATGTGAGAGTTGCGGTAAAAACGGCAGCTGATAATAGTAAAAAAAAAAAAAAATCATTTTCCCTCAAAAATTGACGTCAAACAACTTCTTAATGAGCTATTATATTATATTATATTAAAACTTGAGGTTGCATTATAAGTGTATCACTCTTTTTTATTTGTTTATATAAACTTCGAAACATATACTTAGATCCTAACTCCTCAAATTCATTTGCCTATTATTTTTTCTCTTCTTTACTTCAATAATTTGAGTCAAATTTTCCAACAAATATGTCTTATTACATACTCCAATCTCCACAAGCAGGACAATATCCATAGAATGGTAGCTTATGAATTTTGTGACTTAACCAAAGAATGCATGGAACATTCACAAGCATGTGGGCATTTGTGGCATCCAATGACCAAAATTGCAACTAAATGACTAATTTAATGGTCCCACAAAAAAAATGATCCCAACTACCTTTTTGATAAAGATTGTTCTTATGCACTTTATTAGCCTGGAATATTTCTTTTTTATCCACCTTTGGAAAATAGATGGAATATTAAAAAAAATTGAAAGGAATAAAGCTACAATATTAATAAAAAAGAGCAAACAAACAAGAAAAAGAAAATTAATAAAGGAAGAACACAGAAAAATAAAGTAGGTTGATGATTTTAATTTTTGAAACTTCCGTATGGCATTCTTTATCATCTAGGATCCACCTTAAAGGAACTCCCACCATACGCACCTAATCCCACCTATTCTTATCTACCTTCTCCCATCTTTTTAACAGTTTTTGGTCCCTATTTTTATTATTTCTCCTACTAATTAATATTTAAAAGGATAGATTTTTAAGTTGTTAATAAATATAATTTATTATCGCACGACTTTTTTTTAATTTGTACTTGTCGGAGAGAAGAGTTGCGTGCTAGTTTCTTCCCGATAAAACACTTTCAAAAAATTATCCAAATATGTTTAAAAATAATTTTTAATTTATAAACTGCTTTTCACATTTCAAAAATTTTGTCAAATCGAACTTATATACATAATGCACAGAGACAAGAATGTGAAACACTCAAGTAGTTTTGACAAGGATTAAAACTTAGTTTGATCTCCTACGATAATAAGAGTGAGAATATATATGATATCAACTATGCGAATCTTTCTTCGTTATTTCATGTTTTTCGATGCTAGATCTAAAATGAAAGTTGTTTCTTTTGTCTAAATCTTTTTTTTTTCCCCTAAAAATAATACTTCCAAATAATCATAATAGGAAATCAAGACGAGGGCATTGGCATGCATGGATATGAAGAAACAAATCGTGCGGATATGAGTCAATATGGAAATTGCTGAGTCAACTCTAATGGGTTGGGATGTACGTCTTTCAGCAAACCTAAAACTTGTTGCATTGTGGGCCTTTTCCCTGGCGCCTCCGCCGTGCACAAGTACGCAATTCTAAGACACTCGACCATCTCACTCACCAAGTCACCACCGAGTCTCGGCCTTGAGTTGAGCGCGTTCTCACCTTTTCCATCCTTCACTAAACTCCTCACCCAATTCACAGTCTCATGTGAACCTGGTTTACCCGTCAACAACTCCACCAGCACTACACCAAAATTATAAACATCGGCCTCGGTGGAACCAGCGACTCGGTCTTGAATCAGTGCACAATCAGCTATCCGAGGCTCAAAGTCATCCGCCAACAATATATTCGACGGAACCAAATGTCCATGCACCACTGGCTTGGACCGTGCATGGTGTAGATAGGCAAGTCCACGAGCTATACCCACTGCAATGCGGTGGCGCGTGTGCCATTCCAATTTCTCCGGTGATGCATTATGGGACCCATTTTGAAGCTCCCATGTGTCAGTGCTCCAGTCTTCCACGTTGGGTACTCCAGTTGGAAGCTCATGCAACCAGCGGTGGAGATCACCGTTGGCCATAAATTCATAGAGTACCAACTTTTCTTTACCTGCAGACAAAGGAACAATTTATCAAATTGATACTCCCTAATGTTAAGTCATTGTCAAAAGGTGTCAATAAAATGCCTCGTTGAATGAAATAGGTTTAAATGTAAGATGAATCTAAACTTAAGACAAATAAGTGATTATTCTTCACTAAATTTTACTTAACCAGATTCTAAACGTAACAGACATACTTTTATGCAACAGTACTACTTGATAAGTTCCAAGTTTTCAATTCAAAATACAAGAAAATTGCAGGCAGCAGTTCAAAATTGAATCTTTCACGAAAACCCACTATCGTTTCGATTTGTGTGATATTTTCTTAGAACTGGCATTCACGTGAACGCATTGAATATGTGTTAAACTAGTGTTCGGTACCTGCAATGCAATAGCCAGAAATCGGCAGCAGATTGGGGTGTTTCAACCCTGATAAGTCTTCAAAAATGGCTACAGCTTCATCATGGCTAAGGTCCCTAACATTTTCCAGGACCTTGATTACCAAGTGGAGGTCACCTGGTAGTACGGCTCTGTACACGGGCCCACACCTACCCTCAGCAAGAAGGGACTCTTTCCCAAAGTGTGATGTGGCTGCAATTAAGTCCTTAAACGTAAGGTTCATCAATGGCTTCTCAAACATCACCACCGGTGCTGAAGAGGGTTCTTTAATATCAGCCACCCATGAGGACCCAGATTCTGTTTCGAATGAAAATGGACCTGATTTTTCGAATCTAAATGGTACTTGAATTGGCTTCGAAATTGCCCATTTGTTTTGTCCAGCCATCTTTCTCTTCTTGTACACGCAATACGTGAAAACTCCAATGGCCAAGACAAGAAATGTTGATGCAAGTGATATGGCTAAAACCAGAGTCTTGGTTTTCGATTTGGGTTTACTTTTTTTGATGAAATTTATGTTTTTGTCTGGTATTTGGTGAGGTGGGGTGGGTGAATGATGGGGTCTAGTATGCAACGCCGGCGTGGCAGTATAATTCTGAATTTTGAAATTACCGGCATGAATAAAAGAGGACTTCTCAAATTTTATTAGCGTTTTCGAATCCATTTCACCTGAGAAGTTATTGAACGAGACATTCAAGAACTTGAGATTACCTAATGGTGGGAAATCAGCAGGAAAATTTCCTGTCAGGTGGTTATTTGAAACATCAAGATACTTCAAATATGAAAGATCAGAAATGGGCTTTAAATTTCCTGAAATATTACAGTTAGAAAAGTTAAGAATCTCAAGTTTGGTTAAGTTGGTGAACCAATGAGGTAGATGAAACTGTAAGTCATTGTGTGAAATATCAAGAAAAGTGAGATAAGGAAAATTAGAGAGAGAAGTAAAATTCTTAAACCTATTGAAAGAAAGATCGATCTTTCGAATTGCTGAAGATTTAACAATTTCAGGTTTTGGGAGCTCAACCGAGCCTCCTAATCGGTTCTTTGACAGGTTAATTTCAACCAGGGTTTGAATAGACCATAGAGCGGAAGAAACAGAACCAGTCAAATAATTTTTGGAGAGATCTATAGTTTGAAGACTGGACATGTTTTTGAGGAATTTCCATGAGATGGTACCTCTGAGATTTCTTGATGGGAGCTTAATTTCAAGAATTGGAGGATTTGTACAGTTGGGTTGAGACTTGTTGAACCAGGTGATGTTGAAACCAGAAACGGAGGCGAAGGCCTTGGAGAGCAGGATTTTGTCTTTGCTGTTGCATTTTGATTCTGCAATTGCAAAAAGTGAAATTACAAGCATGAATTTCAAGAGTGTTTTCATGGTGTAATGCTCACTGGTTCAAAATTCCATGGCGGTGGCTTTTAGTTTAGAGCTGGATGAGAAAGAAATCATTCCTTCAGTCTATGATTTATGGGAAGAAGAAAAGGGACAAAGGAAGAGAACAACGTACAGTGGGTTTGAGTAGCGAGGTGGTTGAGCAGACATTAGAATTTTGACCGGACCAAGAATGATGGTCTAAATTTATGAAAGAATTTTGACAGCCCATGCTCTCCATTGTATGGATGAAACACTATCGTTTATTATTAATGGCTTAACCCTTACTTTGAGGATTGTCCATCGTCCCGTTCTTAGAGCATTGTAAATGAGATAAATCGTAAAATGTACCTCAACAAGTTAAGGTACAAGAGCTGTTATACTGGTGCTCACAAAGAGTCTAATTCTAAACTTTATAAGAAGCAGAAATCGAATTCTCACACTGCGGTTATCAGCTCAATTGAGACTACTTCACTTCTGTCCTTTGCACCACTGAACTATGCTTTGGGGGCAACACTACTTATTATTGCATTGAAGGTAGTCAATGTTTGGTGAGAGTTAAAATTAAATTTTTAATAAATTTTGATAAAAACTGATAAAATATATGATTAAAAAATTGTAGATATCATGAAATATGTGATTAAATATCTTATAATCTATTTTACAAAGTATAAAAGTACTTTATAAAATAACTAATGACAAAATACGAGTATATGACATTCGCCAAAAGAGTTCTGCTACTTAGGGGTGACAATGGGTCGAGCACACGAGCTTGGCTCGGCCCACGAGCTCGTGGCTCATGGGTCAGGACGAGCCGAGTAGGAGCTCGGCTCGTCGCCCCTTTTTTTTATTATACACATTTTTTAAATAATTTTTAAAATATACATTTTCGGTAAATTTTTATCTTATAAGTATTTTTATTTTGTAAACAATTTTTTTAGATAAAGTAATTTTAATTACAATGTATTTTTTTTATGATTTTATCTTATAAATAATACTTACTTATAAGTTTTTTGTAATTATAATTTAAGTTTTTTGCTTATAAATAATTTTTAATTAATATATTTTTATTTTCAAGTTAATTTGGAAGAAAACATGTTGATTGAAAATAATTATTTTATAAATAATAAAATTAATAAAAAATGAGAAATGATCAAATGATTTTTCAAAATATTTTTTTTTAAATAATAAAAAATAAACCCTCTTTCTTTATCCGGGCTTGGGACCGATTACTTCAATTTCAAGTAGGCGGAGTTAAAAATTATATACGAACAACTTGTTACGTGTACAAATTTTTTAAAAAAAATTATAAAGGTATTAAAATAAAAATTCATGATGAATATGGTTAAATTAAATATCACCAACTTGATTACATTCAATTTCGACATATTTATCTTGCAGTCGAAAATGAGTATCTTGTTAGTCCTTCACCCACATTAATGCTTCTAAAATATATTCTTTTAGTCGACTCCTAACATCAGAGAGAACTCTAGACCCTGCACTAAAAGCAAATTTCTAAACTACAGTGCTAACCGGAGGTGTTAGTAGATCTTTTGCCATTGCAAAAATTATTGGCCATCGACGTTCATACTTTCGCCAGAATTCAATTACTTCTTCTAAATTTTTCCTTAGTGTATTGTTACTAGGCCAATTATAATTAAAGTAATCAAATAATTCAGCTGACAACGCATTTGGACTATTGCTTGATGTTTGAGTACATGCAGTGGAAGACAAACTACTACTACTGGAGGAACCACATGCATATGCAGTTGAATTATATCTATATGAGTTCATGCCTTTGAATAAATTTAAAATTTCAGCGTCATCATCTGCTATATTAGTGGGAGGAATATTTGTAGAGGCGAAGGGTGCACGAATAATATGCGTACCCATTCGTGAAGTATATAATACATACAATTAAGATAAAGTTGCTTCCAAATTCTTATAGGTAATATGTACGTTAAAAGTTAAAGATTTCGAAATTCGGTCAATTATAAATTTAGTATCCAATAAATTATATCGAATGTACATGACGCATCCTAACGGAAATAACATGGGCAAGTCTTCACAATATTTTTCTAAACTTTAATTCCATGACAATTATAATTGAACTAAAATCGGGGTCATCTTTAAATCTACTAAAATCCTTATCAATTACATAAAGATGTTCAAGAACCATACAACTAGTAAGATAATAAATACCAGACAAAATATTTGTAGAATAATAAAAACTTGTCAATTTTTTTTTTTAATTTTAATAACTAAAGCCCAATCGGACCCATTCAAAATATTATCGTCGTCGTTCCTAATATGCCTACTATTATAAAATTCAGTAATTAAATGTTTGAAACCTTCACATGATTTTAATAATAAATATGTGGAGTTTTATCTATGCGCTACGTCACTAATAAAGGTTTTTGAATGCGACACCCTATTTTCGGTATAAAATTCTTCAAATACTTGTTTTCTATTAGGTGAAATAGTGATATAAATTAGTGCATTCTTAATTCGTTGAACTTCATCCTTCACATATTTTAAACCGTCTTGTACTATTAAATTAAAAATATGGCATACATATCGAATATGAAATAAATAACCACAAAAATTGGGTTGAAGTACTCTATGTAATTAATCGACAATAGACTTATTTACAAAAGCGTTGTCAAACGTAAAAGAATGAATTTTACTCTCGTATTTATATTGTCTAATAATGTTCATAATATCATTAAATATATTGTTAGCACTGTGTGGGTATTCAATAATTTTAAAAGCAATTATTTTTTTATGCATGATCCAAAGTGGGTCTATATAATGTGCAGTTGCAGCTATATAACCTCTTTTATTAATCCCTTCCCATAAATCCGAAATTAAAGATATCGCACCCCCATATTTTTCTAAATTGGCAATTAATATTTGCTTTGCATTTTTAAAATATTCTATTATATTATAAGAAGAGTATTTCGACTTACCCCAACGTACCTCGGTTGAAGACATTCTTTCACAAAAGTAACGAAATGTTGGTTGTCCGTTTGTGCTAGTGGCAACTCAGCTCCGGCAACATACTTCACCATCCTGTTCGAGTTCTTTCCTCCGAATACATCCACGTATTAAGTGGCTTAGTAGTATCACCGCTGCCTAGACTACCAAATTATAGTTGCGTTTGACCAGCAAGAAGAAGCCCATGTTTGGCCGCACATGTTTTGTAATGACGGTTGAGTGGGTGGTTCCAATGCCTTTTTGATGGGCCAATAGTTGTTGACGGTATTTACATATTGCTTTGGTTTCTGGAAGTCCATCGATCACTCGACCAGTTTGAACCAATTTAAAAGGGTATCAACATTTTGCCTGCTTCTTCCCATTTCTCTTCCCTCTTGCATCGAAAATTTCTAACACATGTTCCTATTTCAAATCAATTGGATGACTAGCATCAGCATCAACGTCATCCAAATCAATTAGACAACACTTTCATGAACATCGAAATTTTGAATATTTTCTGGAAAGGGTAATTCATTTAGACCGGCAAATTCATTCCCAAATTGAATGTGGGGCACAAGTGCTTCACCCCCGACTCCGACATCGAACAATTTTCAATAAATGAGCGTGGATCCATTTGTGAATAATTAAAATTGAAAAGTGAATGAAAATTATGTAGTAGTGTAGAAAATATATTGTAAAATCAAGGTTATAATTCAATATTTTCAAAATAAAATGTAGAATAGTATAAAAATTAGAATGAATTAATGAATAATATTGATAATGATTGATTTGTAGAGAGTATAGTAGAGAATGAGAGATTGATAGTAAGTTTGATGAAAAAAAAATGTTGTAATTAATGGGTAATTATAGGAAGAAAATTGAAAATTGAAAAAAAAAAATAACAATAAAAACAAAATTACAAGGACAAAAACGGCCGCTGAAGTTTTTTAGTGATCGTTCTGATCATTGAATTTTTTTTTTTTGACGAGTCACAAGCTGAGCCGACAGCTTGTCTGACATTGCCTATGCTCGGCTCGTGACTCGTTTTACACTAGCCGAATTCACGAGCCCACGAGCTACTCTGCTCGATTGCTACCCCTACTGCTACTTTTATAATTGCATTTTTATTCTATCTAACATCCTATTTTATAGTCATTTTTGAGAAAAAAATGAATTTTTTTGATGTGATGGATGGTGAATATGTGGTTGAAAAAAATGAAAAATTATTGATGTGATGAAAAATATTATTTTATTGAAAAATGTGTAGTTGAAAATGAATATAAGAATGAGAATGAAAAAAAAAAATATGTACCAAACAGCGACTAAATTAGCTAACTATTTCAATTGGGAAACTACACATCAATTTGAGGTAATTTTCAATGACATCAACAAATAGTGATTTTTACTCATTATCGTTAGTTGTTAGTTGTTGACATAAAATAAATACAATTTCACTGAATGAAGTGCATAATTTATTGACAGTTATATTTCGATTTTCGTTAATGAATTAGACAAAGTTACTTGATAGAAATTAAATTAAAATAGTTATTCGTTTGAATAAAATTAATATATTGAACTAAAATGAAAATATATTTACGGTGCATGTAATTTACCGACTGAACCCAGGAAATTTTTATAGCGGTAATGTTTGTTGGATAATATTTGTTATACACAATTTTGTGTACACAAGGGTATCCACACCCTCACATGGAGTAGATCCCACTTGAATAACCTCACATGGGGTTAGATCCCATTTGAATAAATTTTTTTTTTATTCAAGTGAGATCCACCCCATGTGAGGATGTGAATACTTTGTGTACATAAAATTGTGTACACATAGCACAATCCTTGTTTGTTTGCTACATTCCTGCACTGATGATAAACTAGAAATTCCATGGTCATTATTTGTGTATTTATTTATTTTTTAGTGACTTGGTCAAGAAAGTGATGTGCATTATCTTGATAATTAGGGTTACAACGATGTGGACGTCGATGGCTAAGAAACCCCGATATGGCGTTCAATTTCCACTCCACACAATAATTTTTCCGTGCCAATAAATTTATTTATTTATATTGTTGGGTATGGTGGGGAGGAATAATCTGTGGAGTCCTCAATTAATCGAAAATAATAACTATAATAAAAGAATAAGCCCCTATCCGTTTTCCATTTTCCACCTTATTTTAATCAGTTTTGGGACTACTGGGGACTCAATCAGCCGCAATATTTGACTTTTCCTCTCACAGCTGGATCCTACTTTGCTGGCATTAAACGGTCCAAAAATCCATTTTTTTCTTCATTGTATAAGAAACAAATAGGGGCTTAATACACGAAATATATATATATATATATATATATTTTAGAAATTTATTTGAAATATTAGGATGTTTATTTAAACTTGTCATTCTAGTCGAGCGTCTCATTCCAAAAAGGAAGGAGTTATCTCTATGTTACAAGTGTTGTTTAGTTATTGTATGTGTGACATTTATACCACAATCTCCTAAATTGGAACTCAAATTCGAATTATTTTTAATTTTAGCTTTTTATGCAGTCAAGGCCAGTGGAGGCTAGTAGACGACTTGCTCCACATTTTGAATCTGTATCTAGCCATCTCATCCAGAATCCCCGAGTGATTATCGGGTCAATCCCCCTTTTATGACAATTAATTAATCATATTTAAATCAATTTGCAAAGTTAGATGGCCAAAAAGCTTCACCAAATCCCACTCAAATTCAAATATAATATTCCAAAAAGGAATGACACCTAGAATTTGGACTATAACCCATCCATCCATTTCAAAATTAATTTCTAATCGTATTATTTCTAGGTTATTGTAACTTGCTTCTATTCAAGAGTAAGGAAATAATATCACTATAATGATCGCAAGATATATATATAAAAAAAAAAAATCATATAGCCCATCCCCATATGAAATTTTAGTACCGTTTCGTTCTGTCTCTTAGGGGTGTAAGCGGTCCGATTTTACCGATTTATGACAGATTTTCAAACCAAACCGTTTACACCAATTTGAGAAAAACTCAAACCTAAACTAAACCATTTTGAACGGTTTGAAAAAAACTCAAACCTAAATCTAATGGTTTGGTCCGATTTTAAACCACCGATTTCGTCGTATATATATATTTTTTGCCTATCATCCGATTTTAAATCTTCGATTTCGTCGTATATTTTTTTGTCTGTCTACTTTTATGCCATTAATTTAGGAGTGAGCATTTTTTTCAAGAACCGGTGGAACCGGACCGGAACCATTTAGAAAAAATAATTTGATTTTGGGACAAATTATTAAAAACCAATCGGTTCCGATCCAATTCTCGGTTCTAGTATGGAAACTGTCGGGAACCGAACGATTCTCATAAGATTTTTTTTGGTAAAATATATAATTCAATCTTCAATCACTTTTATAAAAAATTAATAATGTTTCTTTTTCATTTTAGACCTCTGCACTTTCTTTCTTCTCTTTGATTCTTGTCTTCTCTCTTCTTGTAATTATTTGATTAACTGATTCTCAAGTCAAATTAGAATATTGGGTAAATCTATACTTAAATAAATTTATTTACAATATATAATTTTATTTCTAAGATTCGAAATTTTTATTTTGTTTTCACTTTGATTATATAGTTGTTGATCTGATCAAAATTTTTCATCTAGATTTCTACAAATTATAATCGACAGAACCAGAAGTTACAATAAGTTTTTAAAAGATTTTCAATTCAATGTATGATTTTGATTTTGATTAAAGTTTGTTTAATCATTGGAGTACTATGCAATTTATATAAGTTAATGATTGTCTGGTGATAATAATTTATATGAAATACAATGTGGGATTGTTTGATGAATCGTTTCAGATTTTTAATTTAAAAGCTTATGGTATATATGAGTCTCATTTAAAAATAAATAAAAAGCCCAATACAAAAGTCTTACAAGTTACAATTTACAAAATTTCATTTTTTTTTTAATTTTTATATATTTTTTCGTCGGTCCGATTTGGTTTTAAACCGTAATAAAATTTCTCAAACTTAAACCAAATCGTTTTTGACCGGTTTGGTTTGGTTCAAAATTATTTCGTTGACGGGTTCACGTGACACCAAACTGACGGTTTTCAAAATACGATTTCGATTTGATTTTTCGGTTTGACGATTTTTGCTTACAGCCCTACTATCTCTATAAGTTATAATGCATTTTCGTGCTTATGAAAAGTGGAATTTACGTTAGCTAATTCCTATTGTTTCTCTTATTTTCTCTCGATGTTGATCTTTTCGACAAAAAAATCTTAGGAGCTCCAGCTTAATAGTAAGAAAAAGAAGTTAGCTAAAAATAATTTTTTCTTTATATATCTTTAGGCAGGTATAAGGACAAATAATATTATCTAACGCCTCATAATATTAATATACTCCACATGACGCTGGAAATGCTTAGAAAACGACTATTCAATCAAGATAGCCTTATAAATTCATTGTTGGTATAAACATTGGACTGGATATGCTCCACACGATGCTATGAATGCTCAAAAAATGACTATTCAATCAGGATAACCTTATAAATTCATTGTTGGTGAAAAATTTGGACTGGATATTAATTTCTTAACAAGAAAAATAAGATCTGTATTGAGTTCTGCGATTATATGTATGATGTGCCTCTCTGACATTCTTGATTGTGAAAAATTTATAAGTATGAAAAATGAATACAAAAAAATATTTGCAATTATGTATGATGTGCCTTCTAACATACTCCAGGGAAAATATATATAAATACAAAAAATCGAGTATGAATAATTTAAAAATATGAAAATGAAGATTTCTTTCTTTTTAATATATTTTTTCCAAAATCAGATGTGTGTTCATAACGGCAGAACGGATGTAATTACCTCCACCATAATCTAGAAATATTTGCAATATTTAATGGTTTGTGGGTAATGGATTGTTAATAATAGGTTGTTGAAAAACGATCATATTATAATTGCATCTTTGACCAACTAAGTAATTCTGAAAAAGATTAAAATAAATAAATTATTATTTTCATCATGGAAGCCCAAGAGCAAGGATTACTATTTTATTATTTCATAAAATAAATAATAAATTATCTACGGAATTGGCAACGAAAATCTTCCATTGGTATGAGTCCGTTATTAATCCGTCGGTGAAAATTTAAGAGTAAAAAAAAAAAAAAAATTAGTGACGGAGGTTTTTGACAGATGATTCTGTTGGAACTATATGAAATAAATGGTTACCGTAGATTGTCAAACTCAAATCACAACCATTGAATCCTAAAACAAGAATCTCTCTCAAAATAGGTCATCAAAAGTTCTATTCTCCCTCTCCTGGCTACGCCATAGAAAGCTTAGCCAAAAAGATTAAGCCATGTATGACGGTGGAACAATATTGAGAGCATTCCATACGCTTGTGGAACATCCAGATATTCTCTCCGATGTAGGACAATATTGAGAGCATTCCATACAAGTGCCACCAATGCAGTACTTATATGGTACATTTCTCGTCATGATGTTTGGGATCCAAAATCAATGAAAAATTATTAAGGGTGCATTTGATTGCAAGATGAAATTTAGGTGGAAAGAAAACGAATTAAAAAAAATTGAATTGTCTAAGGCTCGTTTTAGTGAGAATTGTCAATTAATTGTATTTGATTTGTATAATTTTTCACCTGAAAAGTGTTGAATTTTTATTTTATTTTATGGTGTTCGTTTGACTTTATTTTTCATGAAAACTGTCAATTAAAGTGATTTAATTTCTTACAATTGAGGATATAGTTTGTTTGGATTGTAAAAAAAAAAAAAAAAAAAAAATTGGAAACTTGAAAATTGAAAATTGAATTTTTTTTTTTTTTTATAATCGTTTGCCTTTATTTTTCATAAAAATTGT
This sequence comes from Osmanthus fragrans, assembly GCA_019395295.1. Taxonomy (NCBI): domain Eukaryota; kingdom Viridiplantae; phylum Streptophyta; class Magnoliopsida; order Lamiales; family Oleaceae; genus Osmanthus; species Osmanthus fragrans. The sequence goes on along the minus strand of JAEDXY010000107.1, from coordinate 723,048 downwards.
CAATTAAAGGGATAGATTTTTTTACAACTCGGAATAAAAAAAATTTGGATTGAAAAAAAAAAAAATTGGAAAATTGGAAAAAAAAAAAAATTATATTCGTTTGACTTTGTTTTTATAAAAATTGTCAATTAAAGGGATAGATTTTTTTACAACTGAGAATAGAATTTTCTTGGGAAAAAAAATTGGAAAATTGGAAAAAAATTTATATTCATTTGACTTTGTTTTTCATAAAAATTATCAATTAAAGTGATATATTTTTTAACAACTGGGGATAGAATTTTCTTGGATTCAAAAAAAAAAAAAAAAAACCACCAATGGTGGGAAATCAAATTCATCAAAGATGTGGAAATGGTGCACTTGTGTGGGCAAAGTGGAAAAAAAATTTCATAAAAAAATTTGTCTATCAAACACCAAAATGTGGATTTTTCATGAAAAACATGCCCAATCAAAAAGGGCCTAAGTGTTAAATCAGTCAAAATTCAGTGAAATTTTCTTATACATGTAGCGCTGCTCTTATTTAGATGAGAAGTTAGTAGTGGACAACGATTTTTTTATTTTATTTTTCACGATTTTTCATATTTCATTGATTTTATGAATTGCTCCCCCGAGATGTGATGATATCTCGATTGATCACGCTATTATGTCGACGACGCTATATCGAAGACTAGCGGTCAATACATGTCTGTTTGGTAAGGATTAAAATCTAATTTTAACCTAAATTAAAATCAAACAATCAATATTAATCACATCTTTCACAAGTCCCACAACTTTTCAACCACACATTTCAAAATTTTTTATTATAATCTACTAAAAAATCTAATTTTAATCCCCACCAAACACCTTCTCAGGGATTGTCATTAAATCTATGGTACACTTGATCTCATGTTAGTGGACCCCACACCAAACCCTCATATTTTCACACATTTTATCGTCAATTAGGACTTCACTTCTAGCCAGGCATTTTGTAGCCCCAATCGATAGTATATACGAAGGTATCCCACGCAACTCAGCCTCCATGCTAGTTCAAATAAAAAAGAATAAAGTTACTTTAACATTCATTTTGAACATTTTGATTGACACTTCATGAAGTGCAAGAAATTTGGCCATCGATTTGAATAAAGTATCGTTCAAATTAGTAGCCATATTGTCTGTCAAATCATGGAATATCAACAAAATTGTCGTTGTAGCCAAATTGGTTAAAAAAAAAAAAAAAAAGGTCATAGTTAACTTCACTTCCTCATTTCAAATAATATCGCTTCCTACAATAGGCCCTGGTTTTTCCTTCGAGCTCCCTTTAATATTAAGTTTGAATCACACGGGACAGCGGCGGAGAGGACTAGATAGGACGTCCATGGAGAAAGTGGCCCCTATTAGAATATATATATATATATTAAATACAGTCGTTCAAATTATTTTTTTGTTTACTTTGAATTGAAATTGGTCGATTAGCGTGAATTATTGTTGGGCTTAAATCTTAATTTAATGTGTTCATGTTTAATTTTGAGTTGGACCTGCTTAATTTTACAAGGAAAGCTTTAAGTGCACATTTTTAATTTGATATCAATTGAAGAATGATAACTAGATTGTTTATATTGAAAATGAAGTACTCTTTTTATAAATAAAATAAATAAGAAAATGAATTTTATAAAGTTGAATATGATATCATAATACATTAGTTTTAGAAGTATGAACAATCGTGGAGAACAACTCTAAAATTTGTTTGACTTCAATAAGTGAGTAGAAACCGTACACGCTAAAAACCGAATTTCAGGTTGTATACCGTATATACAGAATGCCAGATTTATCAATAACTAAACGAATGTTAGTCAAAATATAGCAGAACAAATAATTGTGTAATCACAAGATGATCAGAACAGGTTAAACTCAATTATTAATTAAACGGAACAAGTAATGAGGAGAATTGCCAAATATAAATATGCAAAACGAGCAGGTAATGAAAAATCGAATTAAACAATAAAATCTTTTAACTCGAGGCCTGTATCACACACAATTTCCTTAAAATAGATTTGCACCCTCACTGTCTGTGCTTGAGGTTTAAATTGAGCGTCCGTTTCCCATGATACAACGGTAAAACCAGCAGAGTCTAAGCACCACAGATTCTACTTCGGCGAACTGATTTTGTGTCTGAACAATCATCGCTCGATCAGAAAATAAAATTTATGCAGACAAGACAGAACTGTATGCAGAATGGTCTGTCTATGCAGATGTGTTTTCTGATGAGTTGGTGTCTGGAAAGGTGGAAAACGAGTTTATTTATAGGCTCTTCAATGGTAACATGCCCATTAACTAATGGCAATAACAAGCTCATTAACTAATGACAATAACAGTTGGAGTTTCAATGTAGCAAAACGTGGACACTCCTAATGAGCAAATTTTGCTTCTTTTGGTCTGACATTCGTGTACGTAGTTCGTGCTCGCACACAAGTTCAAGGTCCGAAACACATTTTGGTCCGTGATTTGTACCCCCCTGTGCGCGCACGTGGAGAGAGCCTCTATGCTACATATGATTACACACTTTCAAAGTGTAATCTTATATAAAGTGGTTTTTATTTTCATCAACTTCATATGTGGGAGAAACATTAAAATGATTTTCCCTCCAACATAAACTCCATTCAATTACACTTTGAACTCCAAAATCTCATTCACCCGAACTTCATTTTTGGCAAGTAAATACGATTTCAATGTACTCAAGGAGGAGAACATGATAGGGAATTTCCTGGACAGAATACTTAAACACAGAAGCAGAAAAGGAAGGAAGAAGAATATGAGAAGGATGAGTTTATTACTTTTCAATGCCCCAAAACAAGTCCATAAAGCTCTTTTAAATAGAGCTGTACAGCAACCCACTAAGATAGAAAAAAGGAAAATTACATGAAAATAGGAATAGACAAACTGACACTAACTAGACTAGCACATCCTACGTTTCTACTTTAATCTGTTGCAGTATGGTGGCACGTATCATTCCTCCCCCCTTCAAAATCCTTGTCCGCAAGGATGAAATCTGACTTAGTAAAGCGCTGCTCGTTTTCCCAGGTACCATCTTCCATCGTAAATAGCTGAGGTCGTTGACACCGATGTCCAGGAAGGAATTTTTCATCACAATAATAGCATACCCCCTTTTCCCTACACTCTTGGACTTCCTGGCTTGTGATTCTTTTGAAGGGGTTGGTATTGTCATTGGCGCCGATTCCCGCCTTGAACACAGGTGGGGGATCAAGAACACCAAGTGAATTATTAGGCCCTAATTTTGGTTGATGGTCGAGCACAGGAGGATGAGAGAAGTTGGTTGTTTTTCTTTGTAAAAAGGTTTCTTTCTTCGATTCACTTGGCAACGCCAATGGCATCTGAGAGTGTTCGAAGCTGTTTGATTTTTACATCGAGTCTTATCTCGTCATATAATTCGGCTATGAAGCATCCAATAAGAAAGGATTCCGATAGACCATCTACTCGGTGGGATAATTTCTCGAAAGCTTCTTGGTAAACTGTGACATTGGCTATTTGCTTAAGCAAGTGAGTACTTCGGAGGGGTCCTCATAATCCGTCTGTCCAAAGCGGAGTAATAATGCCCTGGTAAAATCTAGCCAGGTCGTTGATCCTTTAAACTTGGCGTACCATCGATGCCATTGGAAAGCAATTCCCTCAAGGTGAAAGGAGGCAAGTAAGACCTGTTGATCAGGAGCAACTTCATTGAAATCGAAGTACTGCTCAGATTTGTAGACCCATCCGGTTGGGTCTTCTCCATCAAACTTTGGAAAGGTGAGTTTGAGATGATAATTGTTATGGTGTAAATATGGTTGGGAGTGATTGGCTGAAGGTCGGTTAAATTGATAGGATGATTCGGTTGGGGCGAATGGGTTTGTGTCTGTGTTATTGGCATGAGGAGTTTGTGATGCTCACAGGGATTGTGGTTCTTGCAAAACCTTCTGTAGCGTAGTTTGAATTTCATCAATACTGGATTCATGGCGTCCCAATATTTCATGAACTTCATTTCAGAACTCAGCATTGGACTGATTTCAAGTAGCCATAGTTAACCAGAACTTGGCTTTGATACCAAATGATAGGGAATTTCCTGGACAAAATACTTAAACACAGAAGCAGAAGAGGAAGGAAGAAGAATATGGGAAGGATGGGTTCATTACTTTTCAATGCCCCAAAACAAGTTCATAAAGCTATTTTAAATAGAGCTATACAGCAACCCACTAAACTAGAAAAAAGGAATATCACATGAAAATAGGAACAAACAAACTGACACTAACTAGACTAACACATCCCACGTTTCCACTTCAATCTGGTGTAGCATGGTGGCATGTATCAGAACACAAATCTATCTTGATCTTCCAAGTTAGCCAAACAAGTCCCGCTCAAATTCGTGTCAAAGTCAGCCATTTACTCACTTTTTCCAACAAAATTTTACGATAACTTTAATATTGTTTTGCTTAAAAGAAAAAAAAAAAGGTTAAACATATTCATACCATAGTTTTTTTATAACACACACACACACACATATTTGTAATTCAGGTGTCCGAATTTCGTCCGACTAATCTTGAGGTGTGACGACCTTCTCCCCTAATTCACCACACGGATAAATCCGAATGCAGTCACATCTTATACACACTCGGACATGACATTTGGAATGCGATCATCCTCCATTTGAACCTCCGTTTACGACGTGTGGACAAGACTCCCGAAAGGACGACAAAGTTGATTCGTCATTAAATTGAATTTGCAATTATGTGAAATTCAATAGATAAATTTATTTTATGACTGAATTCAATTATTTACAGAAAATGGAGATGATTTTGTTAATAAGTCTTCAAGAAAATTATGATTAAACGATTGAAAGATGCAGAAATAATAAGGGGGGTAAATTAAAGTATAAACACCCAATGCCTCGACACAAATTAGACGAAGTTAAAGAAGAATAAAAATGCTTATATATGCCCCTCATGGGGGTGGCCGAGTTATTGGAGTATGTGAGCGTGGAGCTTTTGATCATGAGTTCGATTCCCCCTACCAACACTTTTTAGGTCGAGCATGTCACACCGGGCTTGCCTAGTGTGGTTAATCTAATTGGCGTGATTTACAGACTATTGCATCAATTCGAGGGTTTACCCAGTGTTCACTTGAATGATAACGGCTGCAGATTCCCCCATCATTTAAAAAAAAAAAAAAGCTTATAACTAAGGGGGTTAAAATAGGTAGATCAACCTATATCGATTTGCTAGCATCCATGCTAGTTATTTCGTAAGTTAAACGCGATGATGTTTGGTTTATAAAAGAGATAGCGACGGACATTTACCAAGAATCAGTGTTCTAAAAAACGTAAAGCATGGATAGGCGTGGAGACCAAGTTTCAAGCTTTACGAGCTTAGACGAGCCTAGGTGAAGTTTAGGTGTAAAAAACGTTTTTTGATTTTTAATTTTTAATCATTAAAAATATTGAATAATTCATATAATATATACCAAACATCTAAAATTATAAAATATTGTATGTACTTAATAATTCCTACAAAAAAGATAAGTTTCAAAATCATAATTACATAACATAGATAGCTTGTAGTTTAAATCTTATCTAACTCTTTATCGGACTCCAATTCAATATTATCATCTTCATCTAAAAAAAAAAAAAAAAAAAAACCTACATTTAATGAAGATAAAAAAAAAAAAAAAAAAAAAAAAAAATATATATATATATATATATATTTAAGCGGTCAACGAGAATGTTGACCTCTTAATTCTCGTTTAGGCTCAAGGCGAAGCGCCTTAGTTATGTTTCGCGTCTAAGCGTCGCTTAAGCGCATTTTTTAGAACACTGTCAAGAGTAAGGGGGTACATTTGAATTTGTCCATCTAGAAATATGATTTGGATCAAGTTCTCACAAAACTTGTACGCTTCACGAATACGCGACCCACATATATTGCAATTCTCTACGGATTACCATGTTTAGTGTTTTTTATTTTTTTTGCTCTTTTTCTATTTTGAGTTTTATTTAATTCAGTATTAGATTGATCAGTATTTTAAAAGGTCTAGATAGCTTCCGTCTATAAATGTCTAGGTCCACATTTTTTTTTTGAAAAGTGCTATTTATTGTAATCGTTAAAAACTAAAAAGAAAAAAGTCCGACAAAAATTCATCTTAGTCTAAATTCAACCCAAGAACATAGCTCTCTAGCACACAAAACATTATTGATTTGAGATATTTATGATTAGAAAATTATGCTTTTGTTGAATTTTTTTATTTTTATTTTTTTCAAAACTTATATATTTGAAGTACCTATAATTTTTTTTAAGTATACGATAATTAAAATAATATTAAAAAAAGTCTTATTACACTTACAGTCAAATCTTGACCTCACGCTTTGCCACGACTTTGTGACTTTTAGAACCTTTCCATAATTATTTAATTTTTTGTACATTGAAATACAGGTCAAGTCAGATCTTTCTATCCCGGTCTTCATTATGATTCCATTTCCAGTGAATTCTGAATATTATCTCTGTTCTTGAACTAAAAAATTCGAGCCACGAACTTGTGACATGGTTTTTAAGGTATGAGGTTCCTTCGACTGCTTGGTATCATTTAATTCGGGGTAATACGAACTTATATACTGTATAAATGCTGACTGTAAAACCAGTAATCTTACGTTGTTTAGAAAATATTACCTCATCAAATTTCTCAAACAGACAGACACCTGAAGAATTCATCTCAACTATGACGAAACACGAGAGTTCTCCACGTTGACCTCACACTCCCTCTTCTCGTGACACGTCCCCAGTAGATTGCACGACAGCTGGTACTTTGCATGCCTCTTCATCACAGTGAAAAGTAGAGAGAGAAGAAAAAGAAAAAAAGGAAAAAAAAGTTATACATATGTAGAGAGGGAGAAGGAGATTTTGCAAAGCGTCGAGAATCTCCTGGTATGACCGGTTGGTTAATTGCTGCGCGTAAGCCATGCAGAAGCCACGCATTTCCTAAACCACCATTTGCAGCGTGGCGTAGGCTTTAAAGCTCCATCTGGTCACATCTAAACGACACCGATCCATCAACATCACACTCTATATATGTATGATATACCCTCTCTCTTTTTATGCATATCCTGTGAGAAAAATGAAAACCCAAATTGAGTTGAAATTTTCATCTTTCTTTGAAAAATGGATGTGTCTTCTAGAAGAATTTCTTGGATATTATCTGAGGGTCTCTGAGGAGAATTCTGAGGAAGTGGACCATGAAGTTTTGGTTAATAAGCTGACAGCCCATCACAAGGAGTACTACACTTATAAATGGGCTGCGGCACATGAAGACGTTTTGGCGTTCTTCGCGCCTGTTTGGTTAAGCCCGGTGGAGAACGTCAATCTTTGGATCACTGGATGGAAACCGTCAATAGCTTTTCGACTCATTGAGTCACTGAGAAAGATTCAGTCTCCTGGTGCAAGTCTAGCTTCAATGACTGGGGAACAAGTGAAAAAGATTGAGGCTTTGAGAGTGAAGATAAAAATGGACGAGGACAAAGTGGAGAGAGAGTTTGAAAGGCAACAGGTGGGCATGGCAGACCGGAAAATGGTTAAGTTGGCAGCTTTAGAAAAGCGGGTAGTGAAGAATGGTGAATCGGCCGTGACTCAGCTAAATGGGCTGGTGGAGGTGGCGATAAAGGGATTGCTGGGAGGATTGGAGAATGTGATGAAAATGGCTGATTGTGTGAGGCTTAAGACACTGAAGGGCGTGTTGGATATCCTAACTCCCATTCAATCTGTGAATTTCTTGGCGGCCATGTCCACGGTTCAAATTCAGATGAGGAAGTGGGGGAAGAAGCATGGTAAAAAATTGCAATGACATTATTTAAGGCAGCAATTTCCAGTGGACTTTACATATTTTATGTAATAGTTAACGTTACCCGTTCTAGAGTTAGCATTAGAGGGCAATAAATTCTTGTTGAACGAAAACTGAAAAACGAAGGATTTTCCAGAGTGTGAGAATGTTCTGTGCATGTTTATTCCAATGAAATGCAAATTTCTTCGAATTAAACTAGCATATCCTCTCAATACATCTATTAGGCTTCGGAATAATAATATTTAGCCCCGTTTGATGGAGATTAAAATTAGATTAGATTGTGTTTGAATTTGATTTAAAGATTGAAAATTTTGGTTAAGTATAAAATATGAAAAGTGGTTTTTTGTTAACTTCGTTCAAATATTCGGACTTAATCCGATATTCAAATTATAAATATAAATAAACTAACTTATTCAACTCGTCAAGTAGATCGTCATGCTATATTTGAAATTTCAAAATTAAATTTGAATGAATGAGAAATTGCGTTTCAAAGTCGGAAACAAAAGAGGAAATATTGGTAAGAAAATTTGCCTAACTCCATCGCTCGCTTAGTGCAGAAGCGACAAGCAGGAGAAAAGTTTTTGATTAAAATATGACATTGGCGTTCGAGTAAGAGGCCAGTGACAGCAAGGTATGCTTCTCTTCGTAAGATTGTAGAGTTTATGGCTTGTCACTTCGCTCACAACCTCTCACCTTCTATAAATAGGACTATTTTTGGACGTCCATTATGCATCTCATATCATTTGCATTAAGCATTATATCAAAAACTCTCCAAAAATTATTCCAAAAACATTTTCTTGTAGAGTTTGTTGTTACCTTATAGTTTGAAGTGCTTATAACATAAGGATGTAATCTATCGTATCTTGGGAGACAATTGTCGTTACTCCGGTAATGCCATTGCGAGACAAATTTGTCTTGACTAAATAGTGTTTTCCCATGCCTTGGATCATTTCATCACTTTCTTCTTCTTCATTTTGTTACTTTGTTCAACTTCGTTTTTTGCATTGTTGAAATTAACCTTTTGTCATCCACGTTCAAAACAAATTTTACTATATTTCCCAACAATTCTTAAGACAAATTTTTGTTCGTTGTTTGTTGGATCATAACATGTTTTCTTCATCTTTGGAATAGACATTTGTGCTATTCTGTTCTTGAATTTTATTTGTGTTAAAATTATGTTTACGTAACAGAAATGAATACCATTGAGACTATTTCAAGTCAAACAACAAATGAAATAAAGAATGTGGTTCCACTTTCGGTTATACCACTTCAAAATACTCCAATCCCACATGTGGAAAAATCGGAAAAATTTGGAGGAGTGGACTTCAAGATATGACAAAAAAAGATGTTTCTCATTACTTTGAACTTGGCAAAGTTCTTAACCAAAAACCCTCCAACGGTATAAGAATGAAAAAATGATTGTGAATCGATTATTGCATTGGATGTATGAAAACACTCGAATTTCCTATGCAAAAACTACATTCTAAATGAATTGGACAATGCATTTTATGGAGTGTATGGTGCTACAAAGTTGGCCAAGGAACTTTGGAATTCTTTGGAGAAAAAATACAAAACGGAGGACGCTGGCACAAATAAATTTATAGTTGGAAAGTTCCTTGATTACAAGATGATAGGCTCCAAAATCGTTATTAGTCAAGTGCAAGAACCACAAGTTCTACTTCATGACATTTATGCGAAAAAAATGGAATTAAGCGAATCCTTTCAAGTTGCAGCCATCATTGAGAAACTCCCTCATATGTGGAGAGATTTCAGGAATTATCTCAATCACAAATGCAAGGAGATGGACATAGAGGAATTGATAGTTTGTTTGAGAATTGAAGAAGACAATAGAAAAATCGAAAGAAAGTCTATTGTTCAACTTGGAGCAAATTTTGTTGAAATTGGTCTGAATGTTGTCAACAAGAAGCGTAAGATCTCCGGTGATGCATCAAGAAGAGAGAATTCCAAGAATACCAAGAAGTTTAAAGACAACTGTTACAATTGAGGAAAAGTCGGACATCGTTCAAATGAACGTCGAAAGCCTAAGAAGAACGCACAAACAAGTGTGGTTGAAAGAGACACTCTTTCTGAAAGGATACAAGAGATGAATCTTTTTGCTATGGTTTCTGAATGTAACAACATTGGAAATTCAAGAAAATGGTAGGTTGATACTGGTCCTATCCATCACATTTGTGCAGAAAAGACCATGTTCTCAAACTACAAAGAGTTAAATGCAAAACAAATCTTCATGAGAAATTATGCAAATTCTAAAGTTGAAGGATAAGGGAAAGTTACTTTGAATGTGACGTTCGGTAAAGAGCTCATCCTCAACGATGTCCTATATGTACCGAACATTCACAAGAATCTTGTATCCGAGTTTCTACTTAGCAAAAATAACAATAAATTTGTATTTATATCCGATAAATTTGTACTCGCTAAGAATAAGATGTATATTGGTAAAAGATACCTATAAAGCATTATGAATAAAACTTTGAATTCTACTTATATACTTGAGTTGTTTTGTTTAGGGCATAGTTGATTAGGACACGTTAATTACAAATATATGGTCAAACTTATGAATCAAAGTTTAATTTCGACGCTTAAGATTGATCCTAATCTTACGTGTGAATTATGTGTTGAAGCATAGTTGGCCAAAACAAGCAATATTTGTGACTTTAAATTTAATTAAACTAAATGTGGTAAGAAATACATTGTTACTTTTATTGATAATTGTACAAAGTATTGTTATGTCTTTCTACTAAAGATTAAAGACGAAGATTTAGATGCCTTTAAGCATTATAAGATGAAAGTTGGGAATCAATTTGGTAAATGAAAAAAGAACATTCGTAGTGATAGAGGAGGTGAATACGGGGCACTATTTGAAGAATATTGTTCCGAACATGTAATTATTTACCAAATAACGACACCTTACTCAGCACGATCAAATTGTGTTGCTGAACATAAAAACCAAATTCTTAAAGAGATGACGAACGCAATGTTATTAAGTACGGGTCTATCCTAAAACTTGTGAGGGGAAACTATTCTAACTGCAAATAGCATTCTAAACAAAATACCCCTTAAAATGGAAGAAACTCCATATAAACCGTGGAAGGTCGTCCTCCATTTTACAAACACTTGAAAGTATGGGATGTTTGGGTAAGGTTGAAGTAAGTGAAAATCGGTTCCAAAACGATTGATTGCATATTTATTAAATACGCCAATAATAGTAGTGCATATCATTTCTTTGTACATAAATATGAAATTCAAGATGTACATGAATGAACCATAATTGAATCAAGAAATGCATTATTCTTCGAGAATTTTTTTCATGTAAAGATAAGGGAAATGTAAGTTCGAATAAAAGAATTTATGATACTACAAATGACACTTCAAATGAGGAAGAACAAAGGCGCAGTAAAATGGCTAGAATATCTACGTCGTTTGGCCCAAATTTTCTAACATATATGGTAGAGAATGACCTAAAGACTTTCGATGAAGTCTACACTTGAAGCATCGTATTGGAAAGAAGCTATTAATGGTAAGATAGATTCCATACTACAAAATCATACTTGTGAGATAGTTGACTTACCTCTTAGAAACAAGCATTTAGGGTGCAAATGGATTTCAAAAAGAAACTAAAATTGGATGGATCCATTGATAAATATAAAGTTATATTGGTTTCCAATGGATATAGATAAAATGAAGGACTTGATTTCTTTGATACCTACTCAGATGTAACTAGAATCACTTCGATAAAGTTGTTAATTGCAATTGCGGCAATACACAATCTCGAGATTCATCAAATGGATACAAAGACAACATTCCTAAATGGTAAGTTAGAAGAGGAGATATACATGGAACAGTCCGAAGGGTTCATGTCTCCTAATCACAAAACAAAATGTTTGTAAACTCATTAACTCCTTGTATGGATTAAAACAAGCTCCTAAACAATGGCACCAAAAGTTTGGCAAAACGATGATGTCAAATAGATTTAAGATGAATGAGTGTGACAAGTGCATATACATAAAACATACATTGAAAGCCTATGTGATTGTATGTCTATATGTACACGACATGTTAATAATGGACAATAGTCATAAAATAATGCTAAACTCCAAAAGAATGTTAACGAAACATTTTGATATAAAAGACTTGGGTGTGACTGATGTGATATTAGGGATTAAGATCTCTAGAATATCAGAAGAAATTATACTTTTCAAATCTTACTACATTGAAAATATACTTAAAAGATATAACGCACTTGAAGAAAGTCTTGCAAAAATCCCTATTGACACAAGTTTACACTTAGTCAAGTGAATGTGTGTTACAACTAAAGTATTAACAGGTTATAGGCAGCTTAATGTATATTACAAACTGTACTCAACGGACATAGCATTTGCTATGAATAACTTAGTAGCTTCGCAAGTATCCTAGCCATAATCATTTGAAGGCTTTAACGAGAGTTCTTAGGTACTTGAAGTATACCTTAACATATAGTTACACTTCACAAAATATCCCGCGGTATTAGAAAGATATTGTGATGTGAATTGGATATCCGATATGAAGCATTCTAAGTCTACTAGTAGTTATGTATTTCATGTTGGCCTAAGTCTGTACCTGCAATGAGTATATATTGTGATAGTCAATTAGCTATTGGAAGGCTCAAAATAGCATGTATAATGGTAAATCTAGACATATAGGTCATAGACACAATACTATTAAGAAATTGATCTCTAACGGTATCATCCCCATTGATTTTGTGAAGTCAAAGAAAAATATCGTGAATCCACTTACAAAATGTTTACCTAGAGATCAAATACGTTGTCTATAAAAAAAAATGAGATTAAAACCTACTACGTAAGAATCTTTGTAAGGTAACCCTATATTGTTGATTGAAGATCCTAAAATCTTGGTTCAATTGGATAACTATGTTATGAAAATTCAATGAAACACTCAGGGAAATACTTCCCAACTAATTCATATGATAATTAAAGTGTTTTATATAGAATGTTAAAGATTAATATATGTTTTTAATGATTTCTATATCTTGATTAAGTCAAGTGGAGTATGGTAGAATACTCTTAATAGGAGTTCACCTATGTAAATATAAAGTGGGGTCATTTAAAGAAAAAAATTTGAGACTGAAAATTTCTAAAATACTGAAGAAACCCAAGAGTGGTTTAGGGCAAAAAATGAACCAAGTCATGAGAACCATGAACGATTTAGGAAATACATCTGTTTGAGTATTATTATTGTTCAAGCCATCATATTCACCAATTAACCAAGTAAATCTGATAGTATTTCATTAATGAAGGTTCAATGTCGGAAGCTACCTTACCTAATGCAGTGTTTCTGTTCTTTCTCTCTACAATGCATTATACTTTTAAATAGTATGAACATATTTGAATTTTCAATCATGTGAAGGATTGCTGGAATTTGGTTTAAAGATTGAAAATTTTGGTTAAGTATAAAATATGGAAAGTGACTTTGTGTCAACCTTGACTAAATATTCAAATTTGATGCGATAGTCAAATTATAAATATAAATAGACTAACTTATTATACTCATCAAGTATATCGTCGCGGTATATTTGAAATTTCAAAATCAATTATGGATGAATGAGAAATTGCAGTCCAAAGTTGGAAAGAAAAAAAGGAAATTCGGCTAAGAAATTTGCCTAACTCCATTGCTCGCCTAGCACTCAAGTGATGAGATTGTCACTCGAACGATAGACGGGCAAAAAATTTCTATTGAAAATATGACACTGGTGCTCGAGCGAGAGACCAATAACAAGCTAGCGACAGCAAATGATGTTTCCATTTGTAAGGTTGCAGTGTTTGGGGTGTGTCATTTCACTCACAACCTCTCATCTTTTATAAATAGAATCCATTGGACATCCATTACGCATCCCATACCATTTGCATTGAGCATTATATCAAAAACTCTTACAAAAACTCTCTACAAATCATTCCAAAAACATATTCTTGTAGAAAGAATAATCCGTTCGAGTTTGTTGTTGCCTTATAGTTTGAATTGCTTATATTATAAGGAAGTAATTTGTTGTATCTTAGGAGACAATTCTCGTTACTCCGGTAGCACCGTTGTGATGCAAATTTGTCTTAAGAAAAGAGTATTTTCACTTGCCTTAGATCATTTCATAACTTTCTTCTACTTCATTTTTGCTTTTTGTTATTTTGCTTAACTCCGTTTCCGTGTTGTTAAACTTAGCCTTTTGTTATCCATGTTCAAAACAAACTTTACTATATTCCCCAACAAATTTTGATAGAAGTTTATGAAATATATAGTTGAAATTAATTATTAACTTTGACTTAAATTAAAATCTAGATTTTAATAGGTACCAAACAGGGGCTTAATCTAGAGAATAATAATAGATTTTTGAAACCTCCTCCTAGTTGTTGAGTTTCAAAATGACCCGAACTCTTCATATTACGATAAGGAATATGACTAAGAGCAAATGAAGTTGACATTGTATTTTCAAGGTGAAGCTATACTGCCTTTCAAGTGTGTATATTAATTTTATGAATCATGTTATTTGTACAAATTAGGTTGACAAAATTGATTTACAAACTATGTGTTTACAATATGTAGGTCAATTATTTCAATAACAATTTTTGAAATCAAGGGAATCAATAGCCTAGATCTTGTCAACACTTAGTTTGTAAACAAACTTTGTGCAATTAGATTAATTTTAATTTTATTTCGACTAGTATTAACATGTCACTCACAGTAATTTAAATCATTTTTTAAAAAAATTATCAAGATTGGTGAATTTTTTCAAAATCACTTTTGGTAAAAACCCCTATTTTGGTAGGAATTTTAATATAAATATAAATCAATAATCAATTTTAATCACATATTTTATGTGATCCATAACTTTTCGATCACACATTTCATCAACTTTTATCAAAATCTACTAAAATTGATTTTAGTCCCCACCAAATAAGAAAATATATTTTTTTTAAACGCACAAGTACAATCCATTTGTTCATCACTCATTTTTATTTATTTATAATTTTAAAATATTATAATCACCACCTATCAGGCATGAAATGGGTCCCATATAGATAGAAAATGCAGAAAATGAATTACATGATAAATTTGGATAGTTTGTAATAAATTTTCAAACCCAGTCACTCAAAGTGGTTTGGTTTTCCAAACCACTATAATTTCTAATCCAAATCAATATTTTTTTTTTTTTTTTTTTTTTTTTTTTTTTTTGGTTTTTGTTCGATTTAAAAACACGATTTTAACAAAGACAAAAAATAATGTATATCGAATAAGTTAAATCATAAATATTAGTCTAAAATTTCGTGTTAAAACATAAATAATATCATTAAAAATATTACAAACCAAAGTTCTATAATTGTTATCAATTGTAATGCAACAACATGGTAGAAATATTTTAGTCTCTTAGTCAGTATTAATTGTTACAACATCTGAAATTGTAACAAATGATTGATTATCTCCACGAAGATAATAGTATAGTACATGAATTCATTAATTATAATTAAATGATATAAAACAAATAATAAAAGAAAATGAATAGAATGATCAGATAAGATAATACTTTATATAACTTTTTATAAATCATCCAATGATTCATCTCATTCAAATATTGACGAATTACTATAGGGTTGTAGATGTTTCTTGACAATAATTTTAATGGAGAAAATATCAATTCAAATTGAATGGATTCAAAATAATGTTAGTGCGTTTTTAATTGGATTGTGTTTAATTTTAATTGGATTAGATAAAATTTAAATTAATTTATTTTCAAATTTTTCGCAAACGATTTGACGATTCAAAACGGTTGCAAAGATTGAAACTTAAATCATACCACTTTAAAGTAGTTTGGTTCGATTTAAAATCAAAATATTGATAGATCAACGTGGATTCAAACCAAAGGTTTCAAAAAAATAATTTCGATTCGATTTAATGATTTGATGGTTTCGTGATTCAGCCATAGTGAATAATGTATGGATATAATTTGAAGGAGTCTATCTGACTAAAGTGAATATGGAAATGAAATGAATTTTGTATTTGTATTTGTATTTGTATTTTAACTTCTAAAATTTGTCCGAGCCACTATTTCTCCATTGTCACGGCCTACTTGCTCTTGTTGACCAGGTTCACTATATAGACAGTGGGCCCAAATAATTGGTATTAATCAGGGAATCAAAATATATGGCCTCCATCAGCCCACTTTCTATTTAGATCATTTTACGAAAATTTGGTGACTGTTAACAAGTTTAGAAAATGTGGCATTTGATATTAGAAAAGGTGTTAAAACCTACGCGTAATTGAATGTGATGAGTGACTAACAATTCGTGTAAAATCCACAAGCGTAAGAAATTGTTGATAAGTAATATGTGATGAATAAAATATATCGTCCCATAAGAAAAAAAATTTAATAGTATGTACTAGTCTTTAATTAGATTCAAAGTAAACGAATAAAAGTGATTTTAGTTTGTGATTATTCTAAATAAATCTACGAAAACTTATAAAATTCGACTTTTGTTTATGTATGGGAGGAGTATATTGGATTACGAATCCACATATTGTTATCTATTTCAATTCTCAATTATGTAGCTAATTTCGTTCTTATATTCTTGACAATTAATAATTCTATTATAATTAATTTTCTTTTTCAAGTCAAATTAAATCTATTCTAATCACGACCCAAATCTATTTCTAGTCCAAATTCGAATGAATAGAACGCATTCAATTTCACAATTATCTAAAAAATTGCACACGTGATAAATATTTTTCCTAAAATTTATTGCACGCATGTTAATCAAGAAGTGTTATAAACCTATTGTAAGTCTCTCAACACTACAACAAA
Source organism: Osmanthus fragrans (assembly GCA_019395295.1). Taxonomy (NCBI): domain Eukaryota; kingdom Viridiplantae; phylum Streptophyta; class Magnoliopsida; order Lamiales; family Oleaceae; genus Osmanthus; species Osmanthus fragrans. The sequence goes on along the minus strand of JAEDXY010000107.1, from coordinate 706,340 downwards.
CAACATTATATTCAATTGGTGATCAATCAATCGAATAATAAAATTAGGCATGCAAGATTAATCAAGAATTGCAAGAATTTAACTAAACTAATTGTTTTGAATTAAAAATTTATAATAAACGATTTCACCTTCATCCAATACATGAAAGGAATTAGCCTAACATAATGTTAGAGTTAAACAAATAAAGGATAAAAGACATCACCGAAATCTGACGGAATGTAATTAATTCTTGCAAATTTTTTTTGGCCGTCATCTACTTTCTGTTTTCCCTTTATTCAATTGCTCCAATGTTTATCTCACATTGTGTGCATGTCTTCCTCTCATTTATTTGTCCAGCTCCACTATATGTATTTTTTTGAACCAGGCTCACGATGAATAAAAAAATTGTGAACCCTCTTTCTTGCGAGATGATTGTCAACCAGAGATTGTCAACCTTAGTTGTACAATAAACAAAATTCATTTTTTTCTCTTTAAATCAGCTGCCCAATCCCCCGAAATTATGTCCACATGTCTATGGAATATATCCTTACGCTAGCCGTATCTTAGGGCGTGTTTGATACGCCAATATTTTCCTAAGAAGTTGGAAACTTCCACTTTTTCGCTGTTTGATAGCGTTTTTTTTTCCATGGAAATGGTTTCCACCCAATTCAAAGGTACAAACACTTGAAGCGTGATTCTGTGGAATTCAATGACTTGCTATAATGGTGGGAATTGATTTCCACATTTTTTTTAAGCAATAGAAACAAATTTTAAGATAAAGTGTAAAAAAAAATTTATCCTTTCAATTGACAAATTTCATACAAAACAAAGGCAAACGTAAAAATAAAAAATAAAAAATTATTTTTTTGGCAATCTAAATATATTTTGTCTCCAATGGTAAAAAAATTTATCCATTTAATTGACAATTTGCATAAAAAAAAAAAGTCAAACGTATTATAATAGAAATGTGAAAAATTATACCAATCAAACACATTTAATTCAATTCTCGGTAAAACAATTCCAAACAATTCAATTCCCCACAATTCAATTCTTTTCCATTCAAATTCCACTCTTGCTATCAAACGGACCCTTATTTCTTCTTTTTTGTGTTCCCCTACCCCCCTTTTCTGTGCATGCGTGTGTATAGAGAGGTTCAACAGTCCCCAACTCTCTAATGTGTCTCTGTATACAAGGCCTTGTACCTGTAGCAGGGCCCGTATATACTAAAGGTATTTGTGTATATTTGTATGAATTTCAGCCGCCTTTGTATATTTTTATAATGCTCCCACAACCACCAATGTTTATTTCTCCTCCTCCATGTTTATTCCTGTGCGTGTGTGTGTATATATATATATATATATATATATATATAATAAACCTCAACCCAATTTTCAGTTTTTTTTTTTTTTTTTTTTTTTTTTTTTTTTTTGCATAGGATTCCAAATCTATCCCCATCAATCGCCAATTATTAGTCAAATTAGAAAGGAAGTCCAATTTCAAAGCCCAACTAAGTGTCACTCTCCCTTCAAGTCCTCACTTCTTCGTAATAATGCAAGTTAATCCTTGATACAATTTTATTTGTGTAGCCAATGTCCTTCTCAAATACAAAATTGTGGATTTTGATCCCAAATTATAGACTTTATTTGATTTTATCCTTCTTTATTTACAATTTCTTCAAACGAGTCTATCACTAAAAATTAAAGGAAATTAATTCAAGTTAGGTAGAAATTAATAATTTGATGATATAAATGTTTAATGATATGGCCTAAATAAGTGCACAAATTGCACTTATCAAATACCCACAAATTTAAATATTCATTTGTCCTAAAAAAAATTATAGCCTCAATAACAACTAACGCACAAACATGCAAAAATATATGGTTGGACAATTCAGCTTTTTATCTTAGGATTTGAGATCACCGTATTAAATCTACAAATCGCTTCAAAGTCACAATACCAAACAAATATACACTCATCCAATGCAAAATCGACGTGTGTGTGTGAAGAACTAAGTAGACATTAATGAATTCACAAGTTGTTCCAATTCCAAACCCTCTATGGTCAGATATATCCTTTCATCCCTCGTAAGATTCACACACCCCCAAACTTATTCATTTTCACTCTTTTCCCACTTGATATCTAAGATTGAATTTTTCATTACTATCCTCACCATCTCCAATTCAAGTGGACGCCACTAGTTGCAAGTCAACACATCAATAAACAAGGATTCTCAATTTATTTAATTGTTTCGACCGCTAAAACTAAACTAGGCTTATTATCCTTCATTGAAAGTCAAATTCCCTCGAACAAATGTGTAGGCTTAACAAGGCATTTAGGGTTTCTTCTTCTTTTTTTTTTTTTTTTTCATGCACTTGGTTTTTCTGATTTTCAAAAGTTTTATTTTTTTTGCACTCCCCTTAACCTTTCTAGATGACCCATTTACAAATGACTTTAGGGCACCAAGTTTTCAAATACTCTTACAGGCTTAATAACCCGAGTCAAAAAGGCTTCGAAGAGAATAATTTTTTGTTTGCAAGGACAACTTCGTCTCTGATTGCTTTCTCAATGACCCTTGTAACAAGTTTTAGGCTGATGACTTTCAAATCGGATGACTTTAGGGCACCAAATTTTAAGATATCCTTCCAAACTTAATTACTCAACTCATAAAAGTTTCAAAGAGAAGTTTTAAATTTCAAAATATATGTCTTCATCAGTGAAATGCCCCTTATCACACACCTATTCAAGCAAACCATCTTCAAATTTAAGACTTTCGTCTAATTTTAGCATGTTAATCTATGACAATCCACACAAACTTTTTCATACAAAGAATGCACATTCACATTCATATCTTCCTACAACAGAAAGATCATCCCAAACTGTGTTAAATTTGGTCTAAGGATAAATAATTAGTATGATTTGGATACATTATCTATGTCTAACTAAATCAATCTATCAAGTGTATGAATCAACTCATTTCATCATAATGTCAAACTCAATTCTAGTGCACGTATAATATCAAGTTTTGTATGTTTAAGCTTCAGTCAATCTAGCATGCATCATATCCATAGTTCATTAATCAACACCAATCCTCAAATTTAAATCATCATTATCAGCCAGACCGTCTAACCCACACAAGCACACGACCTAAAAATATTTAACGAATTTTTTTTAAACAAACAAAAAAAAAAAAAAAAAAAAAAAAAAAAAAGAAAGAAAACCAAAAACTTACAATTTTTTTTCACCCCCAACTTAAACTAGATATTGTCTTCAATGTCTTAAATCCTATGTTTGCATATAAAGAGGGTGGGGAAGAAAATGAAGAAAATACTCCCCTAATATGCGCATGAAATCCAATGGCTAGCTTTTCCTATTGCTCCACAATGTTTTCTTGGTCATTGTTGGTTTAAGTGTTCTGTGACGTTATGTTCCTACACCATACGATTAGATAAAACATTTAAGATCAAATATCTGGAACAAGTATTACTTAACTTAAACATCTAATAAATCAACTAAACCTCAAAGATCTAAAAGGAAATGACAAATGGATGACGAGTCCCTAATTAAAACTAATAATTAATTTAATGTATGGATGAAGATACCTTCACTGAGTTAAACAAACAAAATAATGAAAAATCCTAATGAATGCATAAAAACTGCATATATGAAGGGAACAAAATGGGGTCACCTCCCAACAAACACTTGTTTATAGTCTTTAGATCAATTTTGTTGTTTTGGCTATTTATGGTAGCTTGAAAAGAGAGTTTTCATCCTTGCACTGACAGTTACTCTTCAAGTCATCATTGAGCCACCAGATTACAAGATTTTCATTGTTGTCTCAACCAACTATTTCACCTCCTCACTTCTTGTTCTTGTGCCTTTTTCAATGGTCTATCATTTTGCACTCATCAATGTCTGGTGGTTGCTTGAGTGGAGTGTTCATGGTGAAACTTTGTTGTTTTTCTTCTACCCTTAAGATAATTTCACATTTTTCAAAATTTATTAATACTCTTACAATTGATAAGAATGGTCTCCGCAAAATTAATAGCATGTGTTGCACATCTATATCAAGGAAGATGAAATCAGTAGGAAATAAATTATCTCACATTTTGATGAGCATATCCTCTATCGCTCCATAAGGATACTTAATTGACCTAACAGCTAGTTGTAGGATTATTGATATTGCTTTTGGATCATCCAATCATAATTTCCTATTGATTGATAGTGGCATTAGATTAATACTTGCTTCAAAATCAATTAAAGCTTTTAAATTTTGTGAATTTTCTATAAAGCAAGGTACTCTGAAACTCTCTGAATCTTTTAGTTTAGGAGAGAGCATATGCTTTATGATTGCGCTACATTCTTCAGTCAATGCCACTGTTTTATCTACTGGTAGTTTTCTCTTCTTAGTCAACATCTCATTCATAAACTTAGCATAATTTAAAATTTGTAGAATGACATCGATGAAAGAAATGTTGATGTGAAGTTGTCCGAGAACATCCAAGAACTTCTTAAATTGTTTTTTCAACTTATTTTTTTTGCAACCTTTGAGGGAATGGGACTGGAGGTGCGTATTTATTTACAAGAACGGTTCCCTTAACCTGTGGATTGTCTGACTATTTTCCTTGAATAACCTTTGTTGAATCTTCAGATTGGACCAACTGTTCCTCACCTGTGGTAGGTACCCAATTATCCTCTATCCCTTTCTTCTTCACCGTGATTTCTTGCAATTGAACTCCGCTTCTCTTTGTGATGGCCTAGACTTGTTCCTTTTTGGGCTCTCTTTGAAGCTATTGAGAAAATGGAATAGGTAGCGGCACATAAGCTCGAACAAGGGTAGCAGACTTGATTGATAGTGCCCTAATAATTTCATAATTCACAGCTTCTGCTAATACTTGCTCATTTGGGTTATTTTCTTTATTGCTTGGCAGGGCACACCGTGTTCTACTTGCTAATGCAGTTGTCATTTGACCCATTTAAGTTTCCAAATTTGAATTGCAGCATTTTGGTTCTGGAGAATAATTTCAGTCTTGGCCACGTAATGCCCCAATAAATCCTCGACTGATGACTTTCTTGGTTGTTGTTACTGCAGTTGTTGGAATTCCGTTGGTTTAGTTTGAAAACTTTCTCCTTGACCTTGATTATTAGCCCATGAGAAATTTGGATGATTCCTCCAACCCGGATTATATGTGTTAGAGTAGGGGTTGTCCCATTGCCTCTAAAAGTTCTAAGTATAATTAACCTTCTCGGGCTGGATTATATGTGTGGAGACTAAAGAACATCCTTTTGTAATATGATCTGTCCCACACCCTTCGAAAACTGGTTTCTGCTGGCATACCATATTGACACGTTGAGTAAGGTTGTCTAAATGCTTTATCAGTGCTTCCATTTAGGCTACTAATGATGTAGTTATGTCAATATTGTATAATCCCGCTGTCCTCTTTTGCACTTCTTTATCTATTGGTCACATGGATTGATTTTCTATAATTCTCTAAAAAAGGTCTATGGCATTATACAAATGAATATCCAATAGCAGCCTTCCTATAGAAGCATCGACGATGTTGCGAAATCAGGTTTCAAGCCGGAATAGAATATGCAAATCTTTGACTCTTTAGGAATGTCTAGAGTGGGGCACTTCCTAAAGTAATCCTTGAATCTTTCCCATGCTTCTGAATAGCTCTCAAGGTCCTTTTTCTTGAAAGTATGGATTTCATTTCTAACATGATGGACTCGAGATGGCGAAAAGAATTTCAACATGAACTTCTGCACCATGTCATTCCAAGAAACGATGCTCCCAGGAATTAGAGAATATAGCCATTCTCGTGCGTCCTCCTTTAACATGTGAGAAAATAGGTGTAGTCGAAAGGCATCCACAGATATGCCTTTGTAGCTGATCATATCGCAGAGCATCAAGAAAGGCTGAATATGTTCATGAGGATTTTCTGTTGATCTCCCAGAGAACTTAATGTCTTGATGATTCTAAAATAAGTTGACAACATCAAGTCTAATATGGAAGTTGGCCTACCCAAAATGTGGATATATAATAGCCAGTTGTACAAGAGCTGGTACGGGATTTACATAGTCCCTCACTAAAGCTTCTCCATAACTTGCAATTGCCCTTGGCTGATCTGCCGGAATTGGCTGAGGTAGTCGCAAGAGTTCTGAGCCTGATTCTGATGTTGGTTTTTTGTCATTTTCTCGCTTGTCTCTGCTCTCTTCTTCGCTGTCTGAAAGTTCTTTCGATTTTGGAATCTATTGGAAGAAGCTCGATCTTGTTAGAATTTTGCATAAACTATGATTTCCTGAAAAGAGTAAAACGATAGACTTTGTTCATTCAACAAATAGCCTTAAACAAAATTAAAAAATAAATTAAAAAATAAACTTCAAATCTAAAAATTACTAATAAACTCAAATTAAATAATTTATTCCACGACAATAGTGTCAAAAACTTGTTTGTATGAAACCCGCAAGCGTACGTGATCATTGACAAGTAATACGTGATGAGTAACGTGTATCGTCCCACGAGAAATAAAATTTAATAGAATATAATGGTCTTTAATTAGATTCAAAGTAAACATTCAAAAGTGATTTTAATTTGTGATTATTCTAAATTAATCTATTAAAATTTATAAAATTCGAGTTTGTTTATATGTGCAAGGAGTGTATTGGATTACAAATCCACCTATTATTATCTATTTCAATTCTTAATTATGTAGCTAATTTCATTCTTGCATTCTTGATAATCAATAATTCTATTATAATTAATTTTCTTTTCAAAACAGATTAAATATATTCTAGTCACGACCCGAATCTATTCCTAGTCCAAATTCAAATGAAATAGACACATTCAATTTCACAATTATCTCAAATATTGAACGCGTGATAAATATTTTAAAATTTATTGCACGCATATTAATCAAGCAGTATTCTAGACCTATTGTGAGCCTCCCAGCACTACAAAAAGTAACCTTATATTCAATTGATGATCAAGCAATCGAATAATAAAATTAGGCATGCAAGACTAAAAATTTAATTAAACTACTTGTTTTGAATTAAAAATCTACAATAAACGGTTTCATCTTCGTCTAATACATAAAAAGAATTAGCCTAACGTAATGTTGGAGTTAAACAAATAAAGGATAAAAAATATCACCAAAAATTGACGGAATGTAATTAATTCTTGCAATTTTTTCTTGGCCGTCGTCTACTTTCCATTTTCCCTTTATTCAGCCGTTCCAATGTGTATCTCTCCTTGTATGCATGTCTTCCTATCCTTTATTTCTCCAGCCCCATTGTATGTATTTGTTTTCCCCTCAAATAAGTCGCCCAATCCCCCAAAATTCTGTTCGCGTGTGTATGAAATATATCCTTGCAGCCACCGTCTCCTATTTCTTCTTTTTCTGTGTTCCCCTTTTTCTATGCATGCGTGTGTATGGTAAGGTTCAACAACAACTCTCCAATGTGTCTCTGTTTCTCTGTGTATATAGAATTATGATATTTGTACACCGACGTTGACACACCAATGTACCTGCCCCTCACAACAAGGGAGGGCTCACGCTCAATAAAAAAAGCATGAGCCCCTTATTGTGAGGGTCGTGTACATTGGCGTGTCAACACCGGTGTACGTATAACAAAACCCTTGTATATATGCTAAAGACAGTCGTGTATATCTGTATGAATTTTAGCCGTCTTTGTATATTTTTGTAACAACCATGCTACATAACCCACTTGGTTGACACCCCTACACACATTGAGGGGGAAAATATTATTTTATTCACGTGGGACCAACACACTCATGTGAGGAGGTTGTCAACCAAATGGTCATTCAAAATATTTGAGTAACTTAATTCATTTTTATAATGCTCCCACAGCCGCCAATGTTTATTTCTCCTCCCCCATGTTTTCTGTGCGTGTGTATATATAATAAACCTTAGCCCATTTTTCAGATTTTTTTTGTGTGAATAGGAGTCTAAATCTATTCCCGTCAATTGCCAATTATTAGTCCACTTAGAAAGGATGTCCAATTTCAAAGCCCAACTAAGTGTCACTTTCCTTTCAAGTCCTCACTTCTTCCAAATAATGCAAGTTAATCCTTGATACAATTTTATTTGTGTAGTCAATGTCCCTCTCAATTTCAAACTTATGGAATTTGATCCCAAATTATAGACTTTATTTGATTTTATCTTTCTTCCTTTCCAATTGCTTCAAACAAGTCCATCACTAAAAATAAAAAGAAATTAATCAAAGTTAGATAGGAATTAATAATTTGAAGACATAAATGTTTAATAATATTGCATAAATAAGTGCACAAATTGCACTTATCAGTAACCATGAATTTACTTTCTCGTGACCTCTATTTAACATGCTTTAAAAAAGCATGAGATGATTTTTAAACAAAGCTACCTAGATCTTAATACACAAGCATCAAGGTATGTTTTCGTCACCCCTCTAATACTTAAGTAATCAAATGTATAGAAAATATAATCGTCAGAATATGAACTAAACAATGTAAAGCTTACTTGAATATTGAACATTAGTTGAATGTTTATAGCGATTTAAGATGCATTCTTAGTTGGACTAAAAACACTTGTGATTGTTGATCGTGTGTCAAGGTTTCTGTGAGTATAGATCGCATCGCGATCGGATCGAGTTTGCCCTTATCATTCCCATCTCATTGAAGATTTTCGAGGATGAGGAGGGAATTTAAAAAATCTCATTTATTCTCCCATTTAATTAATTAATTAATTTTTATTTTATTTTTGTTAAGCACGATTGAAATTTAAAATTTAAAAATGAAATAAAAATAATAAACTGTAAAGAGTCGCTCTAGGCACCGGAGCATTGGTCTCAAGCTCATGTTACAACATTGTCAATGAGCTAAAAGGTTGACCCTCGAGTTTAGGGGTCCCATGGCCGGGATGGTTTTTGTCGAGCTAGATGGGAATCTTACAGCAAATATGGACAAATCAATTTTAACCTTATCGCACACAAGTTTGAGTAAGTATAAACTTAAACATCGAAGAAGGAATGTCATTGCCAACAATTCGAATAGTAAATCATCTATAAAAGAAGGCTAATTTGTACAAAACGTCTCTACCTTTGGAGTGAATTGTGGATATCGTCCCTACCTTTTATTTTTTGGCATTTATACCTTTACCTTCACAATTTCTTGGCATTGAACGTCATTTTCACTATTTTTTGACAATTTTACCCCTCATTCAAACAAAACAAAAAGAAAAGAAAGGAAAAAAAAATCGAACAAATTGCAACTATATGCCCAAACTTTTAAAAACAGTACAAATAGATTCTAGGCTCCAATCCTTGAAACTAAAATACCCAAAGAGGAGGACTCAGGTCAGTTCCGAAACCTTGGACGCAATTCTAGGCTCCGATCCTTGAAACTGAAATACCCAAAACAACCATCCTCTTCCATGTCAACTTCCAACGCCAATCTTAAAAATGTCGTGAAGCTTTATCTTCCCATCGGTGGCGCCACACCGAAGGCTAAATGGGTAGTTTCGGAGAAGTTGACTTTTTACAAATTTGTCAAAAAACATAGTGGTGATGATGATAGGAATGACGATGACGATGGCAAAGGATTGAACAGTAGGGAGAGGTTCTGGGTTTTGAAATTTAGGGAGAAAATCAAGGCTAGGATTACAACCGATTTGCATATGAAATTCTTTGGGGATCGTTGGTGGGTTGGGGACGAATTATGGGAAGAATATAAAGTTTGATGAGTTATTTGCACTTTCTATAAAGTCTGGGTATATAGTTGCAAGTTATTCGATTTTTTTCCTTTCTTTTCTTTTTGTTTTATTTGAATGAGGGGTAAAATTGTCAAAAAAAAAGTGAAAAAGACGTCCAAAGTCAAGAAATGATGAAGGTAAGGGCATAAATGCCAAGAAATGAAAGGTATGAACAGTATCCACAATTCATTCCAAATGTAAGGACGTTTTGTGCCAATTTTCCATAAAAGAATATACGGACAAAGCTAATTCTAATGTTACGTACTAAAATGTATAAGACTTGTTAGGATCTTGGGTGTTTAATCAACTTAAATACACATGTATCAACATACATTCAATGCAAAACCGAGAACATAAACCCGAAAATGTAAGCTCCAATAATGGCCGAAAATGGCTAGCTTCTTCCTCTTTGTTAATGGTCGATTTGTAGACTCAGGAACACCATTCCACGCAATGCAAATCACCTTCCAAGAGAGCTAGAGAAAACAGGCAAAGAACCTCCTATACTTGGCTTCAAGAAACCACCCCTTCTCCTTCCCCAATCACTCAAGAATCACCAATGTAACCTAACCCTATTTCATGTAAGCTCCAATAATGGCCGAAAATGGCTAGCTTCTTCCTCTTTGTTAATGGTCGATTTGTAGACTCAGGAACACCATTCCACGCAATGCAAATCACCTTCCAAGAGAGCTAGAGAAAACAGGCAAAGAACCTCCTATACTTGGCTTCAAGAAACCACCCCTTCTCCTTCCCCAATCACTCAAGAATCACCAATGTAACCTAACCCTATTTCATGCCTAGAATACACAAGAATCTCACAGTAGAAGAGAAGAGAAGCCAAAGATGTTCACCAATGGAGGGCCAAAAACGAGAGAGAGAAAGAGGCTTTTGGAAAGAATGGCTCAACCCTATTTTTGCCCTAGCTCCACCCACGTGAGTGATAGAAAGATAGTGTATATGTTCAAACAAGGTAGGTAAAAGCTTCTCCAACAAGTCATATGGATATCTCCCAAGAAATCTCCACCATCCATTTTAGTCTAAGGCTCACATTAAAAATGAGGAGTTAAGAGAACTATTTCTCACAAGACTAAAAGGCAATTCTCGATGGAATGTTAAATGAATTGTCAAGTAAGAAATTGAGTTAGTTTTCTAGCTGATGAAATGTGGATATAAGATCAATTTATTCACAATCACTCTCTAGAGAGGAGTTCTGTTTTAGGATTTGTAATTTTTTTTCTATTATTAAGTTAAAATTCTTGGATTAGATTGAAATCATACAGGAATGTATAAAAAAAAAAAAAAAACCATTTTTTATCTGGAAGAGGGGGTGGGGTGGGGGGCTACTTTGAACTATATAATAATACTGTTTTGGTAAACAAATTATTATTTCAATGCAGACCTGAAAAGAACAAAATGGCCAAACAAAAATTTAGCATACTTTAACAATAATTTCCAGACCGGCGTTTGAAAATCAGATTCATGTTTGGCACAAACTAGGTCAGAAATCATGTTGTTGCTTATTTCAAATTTATGAAATCCGAAATATAATTTTTTTTTTTTAATCATTCTCAATGAAAACTAGCACTTACTCGTGTCTAATTAGAAGGCTACCTAACTTAGATACGAACTTGAAGATGAGATTTTAATGAAAAATTTGGTTTCAACTTCAATTGTGAAGAAATTGACGTTAGTTATAATTATTTAATTTAACTTATTAAATATGGCTACAAAATCTAATAACATGCAAAAAAATTTCCATTATATTTTTATGTATAGAATCAAAGTTTATCAATTTTGAACCAGATTTGTTAAAATTTATCAATTAATTTAACCTTTGTTCTACCAAACAGTCTTCCTTCTTTTAATAGGCCGGTGGAAGTTCAATGGCTAGCAATTTGATGTTCAAATGTAGTGGGCTAGCATCCAAGGGAGGGGACCTTTTTATTCTCTAAACAGTTCCCGTAATTGATTGGCCTCGATATTAGAAATTTAGTATTTTCTTTGATTAACCTTCCCTCATGCTATAATCTATAGAACCATTCCCCCACATACTTTTTTTTTTTTTTTTTGGCAAGAACACAAAATAAAATCACAAGAAATAAATCATCTCATATCCATGACAACAACAATTCCGTTCGAATATATGATTAGCACATTCGATACAAATAAATAGTTAAGATTTCGATGAAGTACTTTATACAATTGTATTCATTATTACGAAAATGATGATCAAAGTCAAATCATGTATAATGATGCTATTAGTTAAACAAATTAATAAGTCAGAAATGAATACTGTTGACCATCGAAGTCCGAAGTCAAAAATTATGTACTTAGAATTAATCTCTTCCAACTGGCAGTTGGATTATCAACCCCCAGCTCAGTTATCAGTTGCAGTCCTGTCAAAATATCGTCGTAATTTCAGAGAACATCATGATTGCAGATCTTTGATAACCTGTCCAATCAAATCAGGTACACTTGGAGGGGAATGGCGAGAGCACCGCCCTCCTTGTCCAATTAGCTACCTTCGTTGCTAACTTCCATGCAAATGTGATGATTATCTGGTAAAACAGAATTATGTAGATTTGATGGGAATCGACCTCATTAGCCAATCACAACAAAGGGTGGTAGCATACAACTCTGAGCTCGGCATGGATTGATTTGACGTCTTCCTTACCATTTTTATCTAAATTCCCTATAAAATGATGAATCCCTTTTGCTTGAAGGGGACATGAGCTCAACGTCAAAAATATTATTCTACTACAAAATTTGTATTCTTCAACTCATACGAAATCAGTGCAAGATCTTTACCCTATTTCTTAAAGTTGTTTCAAATCAAATATTTACATTTTTTGACGTCAACAAATACAAAAAAGTATAGTGGGGAAAAAAACTAAAGACTGCTCTTTCAACCAATTTAAAAGAGAAAAATGTTAAACGAACATAGTCGATAACACCTTGGTTGACACTGCCCTCACATAGAACGCGTGGATCCTGTTGAATGAAAAATCTTTCCCCCCATGTGTGTGTGATGTCAATCCCGCAGTCACCCATGTGGGTAATGTTGCAAAACTCTTTAAAAGATCATCGAATGGTAGTTGAAATATTAAACAATATTACAAAGTATTAACTTAGGGAGACTACAATTTTTCGTGTCAATGGTTGCAAATAAAACACATTTAAGTGTTTCCATATTTTATATGTTCCCAACATGCAAGATTATTTTTATTATATATACACGTAATTTGCTAGGTTGGATGTCTATATCCATGAAAAATATAGATTGTAGAATTAATACTTTGAAAGATTCCTTTGACCTAAATCATAGCAATGTCAACTCTGCGTGCAAAAAAGAAGACAAGAACTCAAAATTTTATAATCATTTATAGCAGCAAGATACATTTTTTAAGCAGGCACAGTTTATGTGTCAGACTTCTCTTACTAATTAAAATGCAATATTCTTTGAATGTTTGTCTAAGTATGTGTGTGTGTGTGAACTTCTTTTCATCTTCGAGCCAGTTGCTGGTGTCTTTTAGTGGAAACCTGACTCTACCTTCAAGAGAACTTGTAACAAGACGACATTTTTCTAGTCAATATTCCTTTTGTACAAAGAATCACATATTATGTAGTTTTATAACTTCATAAAAAAAAATAAAAAATGAGGTGAGAGATGTAAATTATAGATTGTCATCTTACCAAAATTCTTACCTCTGCACTTCTAATTTTCATATGTACTATCCTTCCTCTTTATCTACTTACTCTCGAGCCGGAGTCAAACTGGGTAGATAGTCCCAACCTTTTTTTGTAGGTAACAAGTTGTAGGAGTGGTTGGCGCCACCTTGTACTGTTAAGGAAATTGAAGTCATGTAGGAGTAATTACAAAAATGAACTTCCTAAACTTAAAAGAATATCAAAGCTGACTCATTCGATCTATTTAATCCTTCTAAAGCTCATATGAGCTATTGGGTTTCAAGATTGGGGTATTTAGATGAGATACCATCTTGCAAGGTATATTATAAAATCCCAAGATTCTAGAGTTGAAAAGCTCAAATGGGAAATTTGTTCGATTAAAAACTCAAGTGGTTGAATATTGTTCTTCAGTAGGGCTATGTTAACATATAATCCTACAAGGCATTAACATAAAAACAATGATCAACATATAAGAGTCTAGATTATTGAGTTCAAAACCCGAAGATCATTTCAAGAGCTTCTTAACATATTCGAGGGTTCAATATGATTATTGTCACTTTAGCCAACACACAAGATGAGACTTTACCTCCATGGAGCGAGTTTTTGAAGAGAAAAAAAAATGAGGGAAAAACTAGGCAAAATGTCGGAGAAGCGACATGTATGTGATCACAAACGTGAATTGCTCGTATCTTCTTAATAAAGTTAAGATCTTTTAAGATACGAAACTCAAATCCTATCTCCAACAAAGGGAACCAAGTGGAACTTGTAGATTGACTTCTTTAATCATTTGTTGATGAAGTTTTCTTTATGATTGCATGTGAAAAGTAATCTTATGCTTTTCCTTGTCAATTTGATTTTGGTTTTTTAATTAGCAAACTCTCCCAATGGCTTAATAAGGAGTGCAACTTTATTACGCAAAAATATTAATAGACAATTGGGACATGATGACGAGTATCAGAGCTTGAAAAGTTTTATTAATCCGTCATTAGCTTCTTCCTAGCCCCTAATGAAATTTACATTCAAACCTAAATACTTATCACTTACGTAATGGTTGAATTTTCCTAATCCTAAAGCTAACGACTATGCCCCTGTTTGATTCTCGTTTTCGTAAAATTCATTTTTTTCTCTTCTTTTCAATCACACATTTTTCAATAAAATAATATTACAGCAAATCCAAAACTTTTCCTTAATTTTTAACCACACATTCTCCATCAATCAATTATTCAAAATGCATTTTTTCCCCCAAAATGGGAACCCAACGGATATATGTGGAGCTCGAGAAGTGTTGAAAGTCACAAAGATATGAAAATTGCTAATTTGACTAAGTTTAAAAATAATTAACTAACTTATTTCTAAGTTTGGATAATAAAAAAGTCATTTATCTTAAAATTTACTCGCAAGTAAAAATTTTAAACTCGTTCAAACAGACACAAAATCTTGTCCAAATTCAACTCTTTTTGTTGCGTAGATTTTTGAAAAGGTAGTTGCAACATATGGTCAAATGTCCCTGTACAAGGCAAAATTGTTCATTATCAGAGAATAACGTATAAGAAATGAGTACTGTCACATATTTGAACATAAATTCCCACCAAAATTGACTAATTATTACAAAAATTCTACTCTGAAAGATTCTACTGAATGTTCATTTTTATGAATTGCAGAGACTAACATCAAAAGATTGAAAATGTCTGCATTTTGAACCGATCTTTACTGATCTAAAAAAAGACTTGGGGACAGAAAAATGAATTTTTAATAATGGATGAAGAAAGTCTTCGTTTAGGTAGGATGAAAGGAACCCTTTTTCAATTAGATTTCTTGGAATACATAATGCCTAAAACAATTTTTTTTTTTTTTTAATTGCATCAATGAAAGGAGTCTCTTGCAAAGGTCAAAGAATTAGGATAATCACAAGAGAGAGAGAGAGAGAGAGAGAGAGAGAGAGAGAGAGAGAGAGATTTTACTTGGACAACTGTCAAGGAATGGATTTTAAAGAAGAAGAAAGAAAATTTTTGTGGAGTCACATGATATTCAACAGCCAATGGGACCAAAGTCATCTGTATCTATTAAGCAAGAATTATTGCAATACTATTACAAAAAAAAAAAAAACTAGTGGGCCATCCATCTATCATTGAATTTAAAAAAAAAAAAAAAAAATTAATATTAAGAAAGTACAACGTTGCATGAAAAGTCTTGGTAAAAATCTGAAATTCTGATGACTAAAATGACATTGGAATTTAATTCCATGGTTGAATGAAACTTAAACATCTCAACATCCACAAGTAAACAATACCAATCCTCTCTCTTTCATTCTCTTTCTTTCTCTCTTTCTCTGTCTTTGCTCCCAATATCTTGATCAAAATTGGTAAACAAATTGCACAAATCTTGCTCAAGATTTCTAGCTTTCCTGAGAATTAAGTACTGATCTTCTGATGAAACATGACGGACGGTAGCAAAACGATCATCTGAGACAAGTATTGAAATCTCAAGACAGGATTGAATAAGCTGCTTGAATCTTTCGTGGTTTGTATCCAAAAACTTGCCTTTGGCAGTCCCTGTATATATCAACAATTGGTAATTTATTTAATAAGAAAACACAAAAAGTAGTTCTTGACTACTGGAGATTTGAGAGCAAATGATTAGGATACTTAATTAAATGAGAAGTTAGTCTGTCACTGAATTATCATGTTCTATATTGTCTTTCTCCTTGATTTATCTGATTTTTTATTTAGTCTTGTAAGGCAAGATTTTCATCTTTCTCATCTGCGTTTCATTTGGTTCAGAAACAATGACAATGATCTTTTTCCACAACCATATCCACCGGTCATGGAAGGATTTGTATTGCGTGATCAGTTCTTTTATCAAAGGCCTAACACCCTTTCTAAGCACATACTCAATTTCTTATTAGTTATGCATCAAATTGTTTCAAAAACTGATTATACGCTTTTAGGGTTTTGCTAATATTTCATCCCTTTTCACAATACATAGTCATATTTTTATATTTATGAAAACAAGAATTACAATATGGAAGCTGATCAAGAGCTAAGAGTATCAAGATTGCACTGGATAACTTACTTTTTTGGACATATCTAATCACTTATTTTTTCTTATTTTGTTCACGTGTATGTTTTTCATCAAACTTTCTTGTGTGTCTTGTCAATTTCACTGGTTCATGATTCATCATATACATGGTTGGCTACAAATATTAAAAGTTCATACCTGCTAATTTTGGTCTTGAGTTGTTGGAAACTTGACTATATGGAGTTTTTTAATTCAAAACTACTTCCCAGTATTAGGTGGACTATACAGTTAATTTTAGGAATTACCAATAAATGAATCTCAGCAGATTTTTTGCACTCAGCATCATTTCATATAATTAAATCAGCTTTAAAATCTCACATTTCAGTAGTTGAAAGAGTACTGGCATCAGTTGTCATAGCATTTGCCACCAGAAATGAAGCAAGTTCAACATTCTTGCCTACCCAATTTCCGATCTAAATGATTTTTCATGAAAATTTCTTAATTATAAACCCTAGTTTCTAAAAATCCCGCATAAAAGAGTCCCAGCTAGAAATTTCGTGGGTATTTTATAATCATTCAATGGGAGGAAGTTGGAGGTAATTTAATAAGATTTATTGGGAATTTAAATGTTTGATAGTGAACTTTCAAGTCTTGTGTGCTTCAGGTTTTTCTCCTTCAAGTAATTGCCTATTTTTATCTTATTTGTGCACGTTCATAAAGGTTTAAATTCAAAATAAATTTAGTCCCTTAGGAACAGCTTTAAGATGAGGTAGGTTCAAATCTTGTCACCAGCAATTTATGAAAATCATGCAAGTCTCAAACATTTGATAGAAAGTTTGGTTCAATAAGTACAACAATTATTTGATTTCATGATTGTCGTTACTGTGTAATAATTGCAGAGAACGCATAGCATGGCCGAAGAATTGGAGGTCCTTGATGATAGAAAAATCAGTGGAAATGAGGAAGTGGAAGAAAAAGCATTATCGGATTATTCACAGAATATCTCATCTATTGACTTGAATGAAGAAGCCGAAAGCAATGTGGATGGTGATGCCATGGAGGTTTCAGACATCAGCGTTCAGGATGCTGAGCAAACAGCAAATAGTAACAAATCCGAGGAAGGAAATGGAAACAAGAGTAGAATTCGTAGATATGTTAGGTCCAAAATGCCTAGGCTCCGGTGGACTCCTGAACTCCATCTCTCATTTGTTCATGCTATTGAAAGACTTGGTGGACAACAAAGTAAGTGCAACCGCCTACTTATTTGAAAAACAAAATTAAACTTCAAAATTGAAAAATAAACATTATTTGATATTTTCTAGGAGCCACTCCTAAAACCGTGCTTCAGTTGATGAACGTGAAAGGACTTAGCATTTCTCATGTCAAAAGTCACTTACAGGTACAACACTGCACTGCATAAGTTTACTATTTTTGTGTCCTAACTAGTTAAATGTGTTTTCTCCTTTTTTTTTCTATTGTTTTCATTGACATTAGATGTATCGATGCAAGAAACTGGATGATTCTGGCCAAGGTACAATATCAAAATTCCAAATCTTATATATATTCTTGCGACATGGGATATTACCCTTAACAGCTAATTGATCGTGAACTGAAAAGTGATGACTAAATTTTGCTTCCTTTTCGACAGTAATCAGTCAAGCCAAGCGAGAATATTATATCCGACCAAGAGATTATTTTTCTAGAAGTAATTTGCACGAAAAATGCAATACTTTACAGAACTTGAGATTAGAAAACGGCGGCATATCCTTTGTGCAAAATTCTCATAATCAAGGCCATCGCTTAGGGTCCCTATCCTTGTATGATCAGATCAAAGAATCTCCATCTCCCAGGTAACTTATCATGTAAATTGAACAGTGATATTAAATTATGTCCCACTAAATTTCAATAATTCATGATCCAGAATTTCTTGATTCTAATGTTATGTGTACATATATAGATATCAGCAATGGTCATCCAATAAAGAACATCCCAAAATCAGGCTTAATCCTCATCTAAGTGTAGATGGCAATAATTTCTTTAGAACAGCAAATAGCCCACTCAAACCTTACCAAATTCTTGAAGAGAAAAGATGGCCTCCACGACAATTTGTCAATGTGAATCAATATAAGGACAAAAGGGTTCCTATGTCTAACACAACAGCTGGACAATACAAGTCAAGCATCATATCAGAAACATTTGGAAAAACTTTTAAAGATCCCTTTCAAATCAAGGTAAGAAATTATATCTTAATTCATATCAATATTTATGTCCTAATACTTTTAGTTTTTTTTTTTAACATAATTTCCATTTCCAGACGAGCAAGGAAAAGATGATGGAAGTTGAAGATTGGCCTGATTTGCAACTCAGTTTGAGCATTACTGCAAATTCTAACCACGAGAAGACTCGTAGTAAGGGCGATAAGGAAATTAATACAATGCTTTCTCTTTCTTTGTTCCCACATTCATCGAGTGCAAACTAGCTATAATAAATTAGTAAATACTCATTAAGTTCAGTATTGTAGTCTACATATTTATTTTATTATATTCACATACACATATATAGAAACAGGTGAGAAGCTGAGTACCGGAGATCTGACCATGTATGCATGCAGGAGAGCATATTAGTGAGATCTTCTTGGTACTTTGTTTTTGAAGACATTTGTATTTATTATCTTCATGCGACCATGAATTAGGGCTTTGTTTTTTTTATGGAAATAAGGTAACCTGGACTGCCTATAAGGCTAATTTCATGTTTTTTTTTTATAAACTTTGCTCGCATTTTGGATTTGTATCTGATCTTTAATTATGCAAGTTATATATTTTTGTTTAATCTTTTCTTGTTTTTATCTTGATTCGTAGGAGTTGTTAACCGAAAGACTTTTTTCGTTCTGGTAAACAACAGATGTTAGCGAGGATTTTTTTTGTCTCAAGATATCCTGATTCGTCCAACAACATATCAACCCTCCCCTTCTCAACCCGAATTACTCCACCGATACCCACCGTACCTTCTCCCTTTACAAAAATACAAGAATATAAGAAGAAAATATTAGATCTTATTTTCCATTAATTTGGTGTTAATAGACTTGTAACAAGAAAAATATCATTTTTTTTCTTCATTTTTTCAGAGATTATCTAATTTATCATATGAGCGGCAAAGGGAGAGAGGATATTATCTTTGTCCCAGTTTCTTTTATCTATGGCTACATTTAAATGAGACATGTGATGCAATTAAATGTTTATCAAAAACACGATTATTTAAATTTTGGACTACAACTCGCTTCTCACCTAATCTATTTGTTTTTTAGCAACCGAAGCAATTAAAATGAGTTCCAGTTCATATGAGTACACATCACATACTTGATCACAAAAAAAATTCCAGATTTTTCGTGTTACAGCATGAGAAGAAGAACCCAATAATTAGTCATTATTATTAATAATTGAATCACACATTGATGAAAAATAAAGGAATGCATGGTGGAATATACAGAGAGAGAGAGAGAGAGAGAGAGAGAGAGAGAGAGAGAGAGAGAGAGAGAGAGAGAATGGTTGTTCTTAATAACGATTAGTTTTCATTTGATTTTGCTAATTTTATGTTATGTGAAGAAGCAAATGTCTGATTTGGTTAGACGAAGAAATGAGAAAGAAAAGCAAAACCCTAATTGGGACATTGCATTATATGATATCTTAATTACTAGAAAGACATAACACTCATCGGTTTTAAATTTAAATTAGAGCCACCAACCATAATCCAACTACCGAGATTAAAGAAAGTCTTGTCATCATTAAGATTTCTACTATTTTTTGCGCATTATGAAATTGTCAAGATAATTAAAACTCTACTTAAAGAGAACGAAAGACTAACATCGATGACACACAGTCTAAAGCTTAACAAGATGCTACTTTTCAACATATATGGTGTCAAGGACCGCAGCTTCACTTAGCCCCTTGACCCACCCGCAGCCGCAGTTTGCCCAACTTCGGCCGCACATTGTAAATATTAGTTCAAGTTTTGAGTTGTAATTTCATTTCCATTGTAATAGTTGTTATTTTATTTGTAATAGTGGAGTATAATTCCTCGTTCTTTTAATGTCTACTCCTGTCACCTAGATTTTTGTTCCGCAAACTATTATAGGAGGTATTAGTCTTTAAAACAATCTTTCAAACTTTTCTGGTGTTCGCCCCATGCACCAGCCATTGTAATTTTCAGCTTTCAAGCAATTGTAATTTTCAATTGGGTAATTGGCGCGAAACGTCCCTACCTTTGCATGTTTCTGTGCAAAACGTCCCCACCTTTCGTTTTTTGGTGTAAAACGTCATTACCTTTCACTTTCTTGGCGCAAAACGCCCTTTTGACCAATTTTTAATTTAAAATGACCAATATACCATTCCTTTTAAATAGAACAAAAAAAAAAGAAAAGGAAAATCAAGAATAAGTTGCAATCTTACTCCTAAACTTTCTAAAAAATGCAAATCAATCCAAAACTTAAAAATATGAAGAACAAAAAAAAAATCTCTTGCCCCTTTTCAGCCGAATGCATGAGCTCATTTTCCGGCGACTTCCGGCCGCCCAAACTTTTAACAGTTGGTCCCAACATGTTCTCCTCATTACCCTCTACAACTACATCCCAAGAAATCCCCATAACTCATTGTAATTTGGCCTGAAATCAAATTCAAAAATTGCAGCCTGAAAATCGGTCAAACACCCACAACTCGCCGTCTGGCCACCCAACCGGCCGGAATCCACTACTGGTGGACTCCCCTCATCAAGTCGAAGCTACCTATGAAAACAATTTCCTCCAACAAGCAACCAACAATCACCAATTTCAAAGCAAAAAAATCCAGTCGCATGCGCTCGCGAAAATGCCACAGAAACGGCCAGATTTCGACGCCCTCCAGATGACCCATGGTGGCAGACCACCTGAGCTGGGTTCGCCTTCACCTGGCGCACCTAGCCCAACCATGGGTCAGGGTCAAATGCGATCGTGGGGGGCGGCCGGAGATGATGTTTCCGGAGATTTTCAAAATTTTTGGCAGCGAACTTTGAGCATTAATTTCGGCCAAAATACTTGATGAAGTTGGGAGAGGTTGGATGGGAGTTGAAGAGAAAGTTAAGGGCTATCGACCGGTGTCCAAGTCCGGCGACTTTGACGGCTGTAGGTGGGCTGGCAGGCGACGACAGGGTGGGGGTAAGGTGGAGGAAGAATTTGAAGTTTGGAGGGTTATTTGCACTTTTTAAAACGTTTGGACCTGTATTTGAAATTTGTTCTTTATTTTCATTTTCTTTTCTTTTTTTCTATTTAAAAGGATGGGTATATTGGTCATTTTAAGTTAAAAATTGGTCAAAAGGGCGTTTTGCGCCAAGAAAGTGAAAGGTAATGACGTTTTACACCAAAAAACGAAAGGTGGGGACGTTTTGCACAGAAACATGCAAAGGTAGGGACGTTTTGCGCCAATTACCCTTTTCAATTTCCAGCAATCAAAGATGATTTTACTTTCAATGCATTCTAGTTCTCTGTTGTAATATTTCCACAAAATTGCAATCAAAATTTTCTTTCGTCCCGAACCGACCGAGGAAAAGGCGGAAGGTGGTCTAGCGGAGCAGACCATTGCCGCACGGTGTCCCTTTTTGTGTTAAGAGAAAGACACCCCATGAAAGTTGGTATCAGAGCTGCGACTCACGACCCTCGATAAGAAAGCTATGGATCCAAATACATCACAAACTATTGAAGTGACAGATGTTCAAAAGAAGAATACTAAACAGTGCGTAAATGCGCTTGATCAGATAACCGATAGGTTGTGCTCTGCCGTGAACGGCCTCGATGAAAGGGTCTAGGCGTCAGAGGCCGAAATTTGTGAACTACACATCCAACTGGATGAAAGCCGAAAGGCTTGCACAACAATGACTGAAACTGTTGCAATCATTCCTGATCTGCAGGATGAAATGGAAATGTTGAGAGCTCAATTGCGAATACTTCAACGGACGGTGGGCAATGGGCAAGCCCCCGCACGCGAGTATGCTCCTAGACTCAGAATCCCAGGGTCGTGTACCTACAGAGGGGCACGAGATTCAAAAGAAGTTGAGAACTTCTTGTTTGACATGGAACAGTACTTTCTAGCAGTTTCAATCAAAGACGAAGCAAGAAAGGTGACCACAACTACCATGTATCTAGGTGGAGATGCGAAATTATGGTGACGGTCCAAATATGCTGATATTTAAGCCGACAGGGTCCGAATAGATTCTTGGAATCTTCTCAAGAATGCGATCAGATCGCAATTTTTTCCAAAAAATATGGAATATCATACTCGACGAGCACTGCGGGATCTGAAACATACAAACTCCATCAGTGAGTATGTGAAAGCCTATTAAATTTGGTGTTAATAGACTTGTAACAAGAAAAATATCATTTTTTTTTCTTCATTTTTTTCGGAGATTATCTAATTTATCATATGAGCGGCAAAGGGAGAGAAGATATTATCTTCGTCCCAGTTTCTTTTATCTATGGCTACATTTAAATGAGACATGTGATGCAATTAAATGTTTATAAAAAAAACACAATTATTTAAATTTTGGACTCCAACTCGCTTCTCACCTAATCTATTTGTTTTTTAGCAACCGAAGCAATTAAAATGAGTTCCAGTTCATATGAGTACACATCACATACTTAATCACAAAATAAATTCCAGATTTTTCGTGTTACAGCATGAGACGAAGAACCCAATAATTAGTCATTATTATTAATAATTGAATCACACACTGATGGAAAAAATAAAGGAATGGCGGAATATACATAGAGAGAGAAAATGGTTGTTCTTAATAACGATTAGTTTTCATTTGATTTTGCTAATTTTATGTTATGTGAAGAAGCAAATGTCTGATTTGGTTAGATGAAGAAATGAGAAAGAAAAGCAAAACCCTAATTGGGACATTGCATAATATGATATTCTAATTACTAGAAAGACATAACACTCATCGGTTTTAAATTTAAATTAGAGCCACCAACCATAATCCAACTACCGAGATTAAAGAAAGTCTTGTCATCATTAAGATAATTATAAGCTCTATTTAAAGAGAACGAAAGACTATTCGATGATACACGGTCTAAAGCTTAACACGGATGCTACTTTTCAACATATATGGGCTTTATCGGACCATTGGCATTGTAGTAGTCTTCTTTTGCTTTAGTGAGTAGAGAGGATAGAAAGTGAAAATTATACACACCTACTTTTTAACTTATCATTGTAAAAAATCAGGTGTATCCCCCCCCCGCATGTGGTCAGACGTGGCGTCGATGTGTACTGGCGCCGTAGAGAAAAAGGAAAGGAAATTATGATTTAGGGGTCGGGGCCTCTATTGCAATTTGTGAAATTGCAGGCCCCCACGTACAATTTCTAATCGGAGTCAGTGTGCAAATGGTGGTTGTTGCTGGTGGTATTGAAGTGGGATGAAGAACGTTTGTGACCAATTATTTGGATAGTTGTAATAAAAAAAAATGAATAATTTGTGACTAATAAATCGTATATGACTGATAAAATGGATATATGTGACCAATAAATAATATGTGACCTTAAAAAAATGTGATTGCGACTAAATTTGTAATTGTGATTTATAATGTGTATTTGTGACTCTGGCCTTATGTAATTTGTGACTGTGACCATAATTGTGTGTTATTGTGACATTGACCTATTATCAAGTGGTCATAAATGTCACCACCTGATTTTTAAACTTTTTCATAAGTTTCTTGTTTTTGATATGGAAAAATTTAAACGAACATCCCGATTGACCACATGGATGACCGTATGTAAGTGGTGCAGGTCCCAGTGAATAAAATAATATTTTCTCCTACACTCACATGCGGTCATTCATGCGGTCAAGAAGAGTGTTCGTGTAGCAAGGTTCTTTTGATATTTTATCTTGAAACCTTTGTAATAATGTATTCTTCCCGAATAGAAAAGCATTAGCCCAAAATGGCAATGTTGGCCCGTTTCATCGTGTCGACAATATATCCTCTAAAAACAAGAAAAAAAAAGGCTTATTTTGATAAATAGTTCGCAAACCTATGGGTGCTATGTGGAAATGTGACTTATCCTTCCAATCTTAGTACTGACATCCTCGTATGAACCTCTTGATGTGTAAATCATTCTTTTTGGTAGGGTTTTCAATTGAGAGAGAGAGAGAGAGACTTTTTAACAAGTCAACTTAATGAAATGTGATAGAAAGGATGGTTCGCACGCTAAAATGTCTAAATGAGGAAGTTCAATTCTAGAATTAAAAAGATATATCCTGTTTTCACAAAGTCCATATGTTGAGGGCCATTTATGAAAATTAACAAATGGAAAAGAAGTGAAATATAGAGACCCAAATATCAATAATTTCCAAATAGCTGGGGACTTCAATGTCTCAAAAAATGAATTCTTATCCAAATTTTAATAGTTAGTGACTTAAATGCCACAAAAATTGAGATACAGACCCAAATACTATTTTTCTTTAAAAATGGTGGGGCAAAAAAAATCAGTGGAGGGTTCAAGACTGGCAGGGAATTCCCATCTATTTTACTGACTACTTTCGTCTCTGCCAATCCAATTTTTCTTCCAAAATCCTCCATTTTTCTGTTTTCTGTGGTTGTAAGTGGAATAAAGTATATGACAAATGGGTAGTAATGGAGGCGGCGGATACTTTGTAGATGATCTAGGAGGCACAAGCCTTACTTTGAGGCGGAGATGGAATCGATAACTTCCAACGAGTCCAAATGTTCATAGATTTCTCTCATGTCAAGCGCCTCAACGACGTCCTCCAGAAGGCCATCTCCGATGAATTCCACTGACTCGAACCTTGTTTGAAGAATGCTTACAAGAAATTTGTCCTGGAGCTCAAGCCCACCTTCGTTGCTTATGATAATCCTAACAAAGATATCAATGTTGCCTTCTACAATCTTCCCTTGGTTAAGCAGTAACTGATCTGTGATGATTGGAGCTCAACTTCAACCAAAACTCAACCCACAACTCAATCAAACACCAAACAAACCAAAATAATTGGACTAAATTCCATTCTCAGCAACTTAAGGTAAACTGTGATTCAATTCCCAACTAATTTCAAGCAACTATAAACTCAAGATGCATGATATAAATTTTAGTTACTCAAAATGAGGAATATGAACTGATTTAACTAACAATAACAAATGATTTCCATTCCCTTAATTGATGATTCTATTATAATGTTGGGGATTACAAGTAAAATACCAATGTAAAAGAGAAAAAGATACACAACAGAAGAACAAGAGAAATAACAAAAGAACAAGAGAAGAAGAGAAGAAACAGAACCGAGAAGGAGAGGAGAAAGCAGGGGAAACATGGAAGAAGAGTAAGCAAGAGAATAAGCTTACCAGAGAGTGGAGAAATGCAAAAAATAGAGAAGAAGAGTAAGTAAGAGAAGAAGCTTACCAAAGAGGGGAGAAATGCAGAAAACGAAGAAGAAGAAGAAGAACACGAAAGGGCTGAAGGAAGGAGAAAATAGGGGTAGCAAAGCTACAGATCAATTCAACATTTGTCCATCTCCAAAGCTTCCATACAACCCTATATACAACAAAACTCAACCGGGCTTTGGGTTAGCCCACTAATAATACAAGCCCAATAGATAAAAATAAAAGCAATTGAAGTGACCATGACATTCCCTTCCCCTTAATTAACCTTGTCCTCAAGGTTCAAAATCGGAATGTCATCTTTGTATGTTGTTAGTAGTTGCTTCATTCTTTTCACCGCCCTTGGATTGAGCAAGTAATGCAATGTGGCATGTGTCCGGTTGGCATTACTTGCACCACTCTTTTCATCCTTAAGCCAAACATTGGTCTGGTTAGAATTGGATTACCCAACTCCATTTTGGTTTTGGAGGTTGAAATCTCCTCTATAGTTACTTCATCAGCAACCTCAATTTTTGAATCATTTAATTCCACAACAATCTTCTCTTTGCAGTCTATAACATTAGTTGTAGATACTTTTGTGTTGCTTTCAATCATTTGAAATTTTATTGGCTCAAACCACTTTACTTTCTCATTTTCAAACTTCTCTCTCTCACCTATCTCTATCTCAATCTCTATCTCTATCACGGTTTTAGCATCTAATGCCTCTGATTCCTTCTTCATAGCCACTGTTTCCACTCTTATATCAGCCACTGACACCAATTCTTCTATCTCATTTTCATGATCATCCAACAAAATCCTTGAACCATCATTATTTTGAGATTCTTCCTCAATAGTTTCTGAAAATCTCTTGCAAAGTTCCTCAAAGAATAAACTCCAATCTACCCTAGGATGGTTTGCAATGAATCCATAAAATCATACATAAGCCTTCCCTTCCAAGTACTTCTCAGCCATTTCTAGCCTTAGTTCATCAGAAATCTGATAGAGTTGGAAGTATTTCCTGGCTTCCCTTAGCAATTCCCTAGGTCCTTCCCCACTAAAATAAGGGAAATCAATCTTAGGCAGTTTAACTCCTCTCATCTCACTCCCATTAGTATTACTTCCAAGGGTTGATCCTATGTGTAGCGTGAGTATTCCTTCACCATTGTGAATTGGAATTGGTGAACTCATTTTCTGTTTGTCTCTAGATCCTCCCTTTTGCCCCATCATTTGGGCCATCATGGCTACTAATGATTCATGCTTAGAATTCAAATCCCCTATCATTACCTTCATACGGTCATACACACAAAGCCTTCAATGTTTTATCTGAGGTCTCTGCTTTGTCACTCAGACTTTCAACTTCCCTGTCCAATTTTTTCAGGTGTTCCTCTACGACCATAGCTCGAATATCCATGCCCAGACCACGTAGCTACTCTGATACCACTTGTGATGGTTGGAACTCAACTTCAACCAAAACTCAACCCACAACTCAATCAAACACCAAATAAACTAAAATAATTGGACTAAATTCCATTTCCAGCAACTTGTGCTAAACTGTTATTCAATTCTCAACTAACTTCAAGCAACTATAAACTCAAGATGCATGATATAAATTGTAGTTAATCTAAGTGATGAATATGAACTGAAATAACTAACAATAACAATTGATTTTTATTCCCTTAATTGACGATTCTATTACAATGCTGGGGATTACAAGTAAAACACTAATATAAAAGAGAAAAAGATACACAGCAGAGGAAGAAGAGAAACAACATAAGAAAATGAGAAGAAGAATAGGAGAAGAAGAGAAGAAGCAAAATCGAGAAGAAGAGAAGAAAGTAGGAGAAACAGGGAAGAAGAATAAGCAAGAGAATAAGCTTTTCAGAGAGGAAAGAAATGCAGAAAACAGAGAAGGATAGTAAGCAAGAAAAGAAGCTTACCAGATAATGGAGAAATGTAGAAAATAGAGAAGAAGAAAAAGAAAAAGAAAACGAGAGGGTTGAGGGGAGGAAAAAAGGGGGCCAGCAAAGCTACATATCAATTCAACATTCGTCCATCTTCAAAGCTTCCATACAACCCTGTATACAACAAAACTCAACCGAGCTTTGGGCTAGCCTACTAATAATACAAGCCCAATAGATAACTAACCTGCTTGACTAGGTCCTCATCTGATTCGGTACCCGAATCGCCCATTTGCACATCCGAAGCTTCGGCCATTTCTACATGAGGACTGTAATGGTTGGACTTATCTCTATAGGCTAATTGATCCTCTATCATTAGTCAGTATTGAAATCATCCATTCATGAATCCTATTAAATTCTTCCCTTATGCTATCCACTCGAGAGACACCCAAGGATTGTAGCTGCTCGATGCCATTTGTTATGGTTGGGGGTCAACTCCAACCAAAATCAGTTAAATTAGAAGAAGAAAAAGAAGAAGAACAAAAATAGCAGAAGAAGAGAAAAGAAGAAAAAAAAAAGTAGGGGAGAAGTGATGAAGAAAACAGCATAGAAGAAGAAAATGGAATAAACGTGAGAAGAACTTAAATTCAGGGAGAGGGGAGAAAACATTGGCTACAAGCCAAAACCAATTTCTTTTCAATTCAATTCAACGTTTTCAAACAAAACCATATATAGAACAAAATAACGCTAAAGTAAAGGGCTTTGAACTAGCCCACTATACAATACAAGTCCAAGTAGATAAAATAAAAGTAAATGGTCCAATAAGCAAGTAATGATATATTAAATCAATGACATCTCTTCCCCTTAAATTAACCTTGTCCTTAAGGTTCAAAGTAGAGATGTCATCTTTGTATGTCGTTAGCAGCTGCCTCATTCTCCTCACCATCCTTGGATTAAGCAAGTAGTGCAAAGTGACATGTGTTTGGTTGGCATTATTTGCCCCCACCATCAACCAGCATGCCCAACAACCCTTGGATGGAAGTTGATGATATACCATATGCCCAACCATGATCATTTGAACTAGAGAAGAGTGCAAAAGGGAAGCATTCTGCATCAAATGTTTCAATAAAATCCTTCCCTGTAAGATGGTTGCCAACAAGATCTACAAAGGTCTTAAAATGGATAGTTGTAGCTAGGGCTGTACAAAAAAATTACGAAACCGTAAACCGAACTAAAATCGTTGGTTTGAGTCCACGTAGACCCGCGATTGTCTCTCTCAATCAAAATCAAACCGTTTCAAAATGATTTGGTTTAAATTTTAATTTTCAAAAACTGCAAAAAATCAAACCGAACCGCACTTTTTAATTAAAAAAATATTTTTATGAAATTATAAATTCTCATATAAATTTTTTATTATTATAGTTTTTTAAAATTTTATATTTTTTTTCTTTGGCCATTTTTTTAAATAGACCCATTAATAACATTTTTAGCCCATACCCATATAGCAATGAACGAACAGACTTAACCAAAAGGTCCAAAACTTATTGGCGATTGCTAGGCAAAATTGATTGCAAACGAAACCTTAGTGCAGTCGACTCCCAGGAACTAAGTGGGAAAGGTGATCTATTTGGAAAGAATTTGGAGAGAGCTACGAGGATAGTCGATCAAAGAGGTGTCAAGAGGATTTCCAGTGAGCCCAGTGGTTGTTCTATTTTCCAGGTAGATTACATTTCTTCTTCTTTTTATCTTTTTGTTTCACTCATTATTCAAATATTTCTAGTCCTTGTCATTTGTCAGAGTTTGGGCATTTGTTTCTGAGTTTATTTAAGATGTTTTTTTGAGCTTTAAAATCATACCATTGTTTTAATTTAGAGCTGGAATTGACTAAGTGAATTCTTTTCTGGAAATTAGGGTTTGTTTTATGATTTCACAAAATTTACTTTCGGTATCAACATAGAGCAACCATCCCCTTTCAGTGTTGAGACTGAGTTTGAAAAATATAGAATATGGTTAAAGTGATGATAAAAGTAATTGTCATCAATAGTGGATAATATTTCCTCTTCTTTCTTTAAATTAAAAAATGTTGATACTCCTTCTAGTTATATTATGGGATACACTTAATCTCTAGGAATGTAGCACTGTATAAAGACTAACCAAAAGATACCATTTTGGTACATTGTTGGTTTTTATTCCTGTAGAAATAGAAAAACAATAGTGTTGTATTAAACAACTTTGATTTTCATTTGAAATATTTTCTACAAATTTAGTTTTGTGAGTTCCAAAATACATATTTGAAGCATTAATATCAATATCTTTGACTCCCTCCCATATGACAATTTTCATATCTTGCGATATGAGTTGATCAATTATTTTTAGAGAATCAAATAAGCAAGTTGTAATCATATTTGAAGCATTAATACCAATATCTTCCGTT
This sequence comes from Osmanthus fragrans, assembly GCA_019395295.1. NCBI lineage: Eukaryota > Viridiplantae > Streptophyta > Magnoliopsida > Lamiales > Oleaceae > Osmanthus > Osmanthus fragrans. Next base: position 676,184 of record JAEDXY010000107.1, on the reverse strand, counting down.
GTTACTTTTTCTTTTTTCACATATGGATCCAACTCTAGAAGAATTCGATGATGCAATTTCATTAGAGAATGACCTTGAAGATATGAAAATGGATGGAAAAGGGAAAAAGGGAAACAAAAGGTCCGGGGTGTGGGATCATTTCAAAATTCGAGGAGATGAGAGGCAGAATGTAATTATTGTGGACAAACATATAACCATCATGCAAAAAACTGCGGAACTAGTACATTGTGGAATCATATCACGCATTTTTGCAAGAAGTATCCATATAGAGTTCAAGACAAAAAGCAAAAGAGAATGACTGGTTATGGTATGTTTAAAACTGGTGAGCTTTCTAAGGGTATTGATAGTTATGAAGAACATATCAAGTTTGTTCTAAAAGAAGTTAGAGAACAAATTACAAGGTACTTCGTATTGTCTGAGTTACCTTTTCGACATGTGGAAGATGAAAGTTTTCAGTGTTATACAAGATATTTTTTCCCAAAATTTGTATTTCCTTCAAAAGTGACAATATCAAGATATATATATAATTTGTTCTTAAACGAGAAGAAGAAATTGAAGAAAGAGTTGGGTCAACATAGAGTTAGTTTGACTACTAATTAGTGGACATCAATACAGAATGTTAGTTATTTGTGTTTAACTGCTCATTGGGTTGATAATGATTGGAGACTTCAAAAAATGATTATAAGTTTCATTCAAGTCCCAAGCCATAAGGAAGATATGGTGGGAAAGGAGTTAATTTCTTGTCTTAAAGACTGGGGAATCAATAAGATTTTTTGTGTGACTATTGATAATGCTCTCCAATTATGTAGTATTATTGAGATTGAAGAGTTATTTCGAGGAGAAGGAGAATGGTCTAGTATTGGGTGAAGAAATGCTTCATATGAGGTGTTGTGCTCACATACTCAATCTTATTGTTTGTGATAGCTTGAAAGAAATAAGTCACGCTATTTCGGCTATTCATAATGCGGTGAGGTTTGTTAGATCTTCCTCAGAATGACTAAAAAGGTCCAAGGAGAGTTGCAATGAAACAAATATTGAGTCTCGGGCTTTGTTGTGTTTGGATGTCACGGCTAGATGAAATTTCACATACTTGATGTTGCAAGCTGCAACGAAGTTTAAAAAAACATTTGTTGTTTTGGAAAGCGATGAAAACTATACAAATTATTTTAATGAAGACAGATCCGATGAAAGAAATATAAATGGAAAACCAACACGTCAATTGAGACCGAGCAAAAATATTTGCTAGGTTCTTTAGGACTTTCTACGAAATTACATTAAAATTTAGTGGCTCAAAGTATATAACTTCTAATTCTTTCTTTCAAGAAATATGTGAAGTTCATGGAGAGTTGAATGAATTAGCTAAAGAGCCTAACACCTTGATGGAATCCATGGCAATTAGTATGCGGAAAAAATACGATAAGTATTGTGGCAATGTTGAAAAATTTAATCAGATTTTGTTCATTGCAACAGTTCTTGACCCAATGTGCAAGTTGGAACTTCTTAAAGTCGGTATTGAACTTATTTACGATGTAGACATTGCAAAAATATTGTTAAAAAGAGTTGAAGAAGCACTCCACAAGTTGTATGCAAGTTATAAAGAAATGACATCTCCAATCACTCGACCATCGGCTTCATCAAAGTCCTTCACTACCTGCTTTTGATCTTTCTAAACAGATTCCTTCTATTTTCAAAGCTAAACTTATGCAAAACATACAATTTGAGAAAAATGATTTAGTTGATTATTTGTCTGATCGTTTTGAAGATTTGGCCGATCCCGAATTTGACATATTAGTATGGTGGAAATTGAACGCGCACAAGTACAAAATTATCTCCAAAATTGCCAAAGATGTATTAGCAATTCAAATATCCACGGTCGCTTCAGAGTTGGCATTTTCCACGAGTGATCGGATTTTTGACTCATTTAGGAGTTCATTGAGTGCAAAGATGGTTGAGGCCTTAATATACACGAAGAATTGGTTGTATAGCAGCAATGAACTAATAGTATTTCGTCAATATTTAGATGAAGTAGAGGTATTGGATGACTCGAAAAAAGCTATAGAAGGTGACATTTGTTTTCTATTATCAAATTCGATATTTTGATGCATATTGTTTCTTAGTTGCTTATTAATATCATTAATAAGGACTAATAAATATTTTGATATTTGCATATTATACAGAAGCTGAATCATGTGTTATAACAGGGTATATTGATCCAATGTTTATCAAATGAGCGATTAATACTTTTGTACTTACTATGATATTGTTGCTTGTGAAAGTTTGAGTGGAGTGTTTGTTGTTAGATGTTAACTTAATACTATTTTTTTACCTTTTGTTTATATATCAAATTTCAAACAAATATGAATGTAATTTAACATTTAACATTATTAGATTTCGTTTAAATTTATATGTAAACTTGTTTTAAACATATTACTATAATATCGATAGGACAATCGCGGATTAAAACCGAACCAACCCACAAATAATGGTTTGGTTTGGTTTGGAAAAATTCTAAATCGCATGAAATGGTTTGAGTTGAAAATTTAACAAAAACCGCCCAAACCAAACCATGTTCACCCCTAGTTGTAGCTGAATCTCGGTGGCAGAGTTGCAGCCCACTCCGTCTCTATTTTCCTTGCAATGAGAGTAGACACTTATACGTTTAAAAGCCCACTCTGTGAAGTTCTGGACCTTGGCACCAACTTTTGCCTTTAGAACTTCATCTCCATTGCATTCTAGTAGTCGTTCAAGTGGAGCTTCCCTATTAAAAAAACTCATATCCCCACTACTTTCTCTTTCAACCTTCGGCATACTAATAACTACAGCCTCATTTTCATGATGATTACCATTGCTAAGAGTCGGATCTCCAGTTTTATCAGTTTCCATTTTTAAGTCTTCTTCCTCAGCATTATTTTCAGCAAATTGTTTACAAACCTTACTTGAAAACATGTCCTAATCAGCATTAGGATAGTTGAAGATGAAGCCATGAAAAAATATCTACGATTTTCCCTTCAAATACATCTCAGCTATTCCCACCCTCATTTCATTAGCTATTTGATGTGTCTGAAAATATTTTTGGGCCTTCCTCAGCCATTCCCTAGGACTTTCTCCCCCAAAAAGTAGAAAATTCATCTTTGACAGCCAATATTTTTCTTAATACCACTTGTTATATTAACACTATTTCCAATACTATTAGTTCCTAGCATATATATCTTACTCTCACCACGTTCAACACCAACATCTTCACTTTTAAGCAAAAGTATCCAATGGATTATGAATTTGTCTAGGCCACAACGGCTGACTCCTAATTTTACTCTAAACAAGATTTCCTACATGGAACCCATTATCTTGACGCACCAAATTTTTTTCATTCTCTACTTTTTTATTAGGAGCAACCATAATTTCACTATTCTCGTCGATAACACACTTGGTAAATACAGCAACTGAATCATCATCTATGCTAAAATCAGAAGAACTAACCTACTTGACTAAGTCCTCATCTGATTCGGAACCCGAATCGCCCATTTGCACATCCGAAGCTTCAGCCATTTCTGCATGAGGACTGTAATGGTTGGACTTATCTTTGGAGGCTAATTGATCCTCTATTATTTTAGTCAATATTGAAATCATCCGTTCATGAATCTTATTAAATTTTTCTTTTATGCTATCCACTCGAGAGACACCCAAGGATTGTAGCTGCTCTGATACTATTTGTTATGGTTGGGGGTCAGCTCCAACCAAAACCAGTTAAATCAGATAAAGAAAAAGAAGAACAAAAACAGCAGAAGAAGAGAAAAGAAGAAAAAACATGGGAGAAGAGATGAAGAAAATAACATAGAAGAAGAAAATGGAATAAACATGAGAAGATCTGAAATTCAGTGAGAGGGGAGAAAACATTGGCTACAAGCCAAAACCAATTTCATTTCAATTCAATTCAACATTTTCAAACAAAACCATATATAGAACAAAATAACACTAAAGTAAAGGGCTTTGGACTAGCCCACTATACAATACAAATCCAACTAGATAAAATAAAAGGAAATGGTTCAATAAGCAAGTAATGGTACATTGAGTCCATGACATGATCATTCATTATTGACTCGCAATTTCTTCTCTTCTTTTTACTCATGATTGATTATTGCTCGGGCGATTTTTCAGATTGAGGGAATTGGCTGCAGCTGGGATTGGGAAGCTGGTTTCTATGAGCGGAGTGGTCACTCTGATCGGTGAAGTTTGCCTGAAACTTCTTCAAGGTACTTTCATGAGTTTGGAATGCGGAAATGTTATTAAGAATGTCGAACAACAGTACACTGAGGTTCATATCATCTATTTTTCACGTATAAAATGCATCATCCTAAACAGTTTTCGTTCAAATATGTAGCCAATTCCCTCTATATTGCAAGTCAATAGAAGGAAAAAATGAGTTAAACCAAAATGATGAGAATTTAGCATGTAACTTTGAAGCTATATCGCATAGTATCTTGAGGATTTTTAAATTATCTAGAGTAAAATTATCGAACATGAAAGGGAAGACATTTTCTCTAGGCTTTGTTCTGACTTAGATTTTAGCTAATAAGATACTGTGGAAAATCGTGTTTTTGACTGGGTTTTGTACAAACATGATCGAGTTAGATAATTTACATCATACATATGTTTCCTTTCCTTTCATTCCATTTCATTTTCCTGTATGCAAACCGAATCCAAAAAGAGTCTAAGGTTTGCAATGGACAGTTTCAATTCATGTTGGGGTGCGTCTAATTTCACTTGCAGCCTATTATCTGCATGAATGCAGCATGCCAAAACAGAACACAATGGGCATTGTTAAGGCAAGATAGCAAATTTTTCGATTGGCAGAGGGTTCGAAAGCAGGAAGCATCCCAGGAGATACCTACAGGCTCCCTTCCCAAACCACTTTATATCATTCTACACCATGATATTGTTGAACTAACCAAGGCTGGTGACATGTAAAAACAATTCATTTACATATATAACTGTGATCCATCTGTTTTAGTTTTTTGTAATCTGAAATATTCATACTTTGTAATGTCATTCTCTCACAGGTTGTATTCGCTGGTACTGTGGTGGTGATTCCCGACATTTTAGCATTGGCTTCCATAGGGGAAAGAGCTTAGTGTCGTAGAGAAGCATCTCATCACAAGAATGCCTATGTTGGTCAAGAAGGTGTCAAAGGTCTTCATGCATTTATGGTATGAGAGACCTTTCCTACCGCCAAGCCTTTATAGCCAATTATATACAGGTCAGTGATCCCTATGTTGTAACTGCAGTCAATTTTCAACTTTTAAATGTTTATGCGTATACTGATATATGTGCTTCCTTTTCTTCTTGTAGATTTGTGATGGTAGAAATTATAATGATATCAGGAAGATGAGTGATTCTGATGATGATATCCAGAAGTTCACGATTGGTTTCTTAATGAACCATTTATTCTTCTCAATGAACAACATGCGACTTTTTGTTTTTGAATAAGTTATTCACATCCATTTGGCACTTTCCCAAAAGTAGGAAAAATAATTCATTCATCAGTAAATCATTATGGTACAGCTTAAATTGTGCTTTTGAGATACACATTACATGAAATTTGCATGTTACCGAGCAATACAACTATAGGTGAAATTTCATCATAATGTGGAGGTGTAAAGACTACTAAAACTTGTTGTAATGCTTTCTAGTAAAATGCTCAAAACTTTAAGACATTTCCAAAAATCAGTAAAAGAACATGAAATTTATATTTGTGAGACAGCACTATACTTAAGGCCCCGTTTGATTCCCATTTTGGGAAAAATAATGCATTTTGAATAGTTGATTGATGAAGAATGTGTGGTTAAAAATTAAGGTAAAGTTTTGGATTTGCGTGTAATATTATTTTATTAAAAAATGTGTGGTTGAAAAAAAGAGAAAAAATGAATTTTGAAAAAAATGGGAATCAAACAGGGGCTAAGTATGTCTTCCCATTTTATGGTTTGAGTACATATCTCGTTCTTGAGTAACCTGTGCCCTTATTTTGCTTCATTTCATTGTTTGGCCAGGCAAAAGAGTTGGATGATATCCGACAAATGAGGAATACTCCTGACTTCTTCAACAAAATTGTTGATAGCATTGCCCCAACTGTTTTTGGCCACCAAGATATCAAATGAGCAAGTTTGCTTATGCTTTTAGGTGGAGTCCATAAATTTACCTATGAAGGAATCAACTTGAGGAGTGATATCAATGTCTGTATTGTGGGCGACCCTAGTTGTGCAAAGTCTCAGTTCCTCAAGTATTGGCACTCTTTCATCTTGGGTCTCACTTACAATATGTTTTATTGACATACTAATTTCTAATATTCCTTCCAGTCAGTCTGCACCTGAGGAAAATCTTAATTCGCTACTGGGCTAACTACAACAGTGGCCAAAGAACTAGAAACCAGTGAATTTTGTATTGAGGTATGTATTCTTCTGTTCTCTTTCTACTTTTCTTTTCCCTGGATTAGGAACTGCTTGTTTTGTATCTTGTTGATATTTTTTTATTCTTTAAATGAAGATGTCGGGAAAGGTCATTGGCCTATTGAATGTGTTGGTGTTTTATTTTTCAAAAAATAAGATGCAAGAGCTCAACATTATTTTATTTCACCACATCAAAACTATTAAAAATATATTATGATATTTCATGTCCAATTCACATTATACAGAATATTGAATGCAATAGGCGGCATTATATAATCCAAGATTGCATAGAGAAATACATGCTCCTTTCTTGTAAATATATTTTCTCACATTGACAATTCTATTTTAACATGTTTTTTATTGTTATAATTCAGTCTTTTTCTAATTTAACAATTTGATGCGGTACCTTCCATATTATTAAGATTTACGTCTATTGCTCCTAATATCTATATAATTATTGCTCTTAGGCTGGCACATTAATGCTAGCCGACATTTCCATCTATTGTATTGATGAATTTGACAATATGGACATCAGAGATTAGGTAATTATAGTTCAAAACAATATTTTCATTCACTTACTTCCCATTTTGCAATGATGAGTGTATATATATATATATATATATATATATATATATATACACACACACACACACACACACACACACATACACTCCTATACAAATCTCTATACAAGTAATATCTCTAATTTGGACAATAATATTATTGACGTTTATGTATGGTAAGATACCAACTTGGAGACAATCACACTTTGATTTGTTAACACTCCCCCCTCAAGTTGGTGCATAGATGTCACTCATCCCTAATTTGCCATGACCATCATTAAACGCTTGAGTAGACACGGCCTTGGTTAGAAGATCAGCAAGTTGGTCTTGGGACGGAACATGTGGTATTTCAATAATCTTGGCTTCCAGTTTCTCTTTGAGGAAATGCTTATCAACTTCAACATATTTAGTTCGATCATGTTGAATTGGGTTGTGGGCAATATCACAAGGTGTTTTGTTGTCACAATACAATTTCTTGGACTAGTGCATTTAATATGCAACTCATCCAATAAATTTCTAATCCACAATAACTCACATACTACCTTAGTCATTCCCTTGAACTTAGATTCAACACTGAATAGAGCAACTACAGTCTGTTTCTTGCTTCGCCAAGTAATAAGATTTCCACCCACGAAAGTGAAATACCCTAATGTAGATCGCCTATCTGTGATTGCTCCAGCCCAATTTGCATCTGTATACCCTTTGACGGTTTGACCTCCAGATTGTCTCCTTTTGTAAACATGATACCTTTACCTGGAGATGACTTCAAGTAGCGTAAAATTTCATATCACTACATTCATATGTTCTTCGCTTGGGAAGTGCATGAATTGACTGACCACACTTAGAGCATATGACAGATCTAGCCGAGTATGTGCTAAATACATCAATCTGCCAACTAATCTCTAATATCGTTCCTTGTTTGTTGGGACTTGATCCAAATATATGCCTAGTTTTAGATTTTCTTCCATGGGAGTGCTGGCTAGACTATACGCTGTCATACTGGTTTCATTAACCGATCGAAGGCATATTTTCGTTGAGATAGGAAAAACACCTTTCTTTGACCTCGACACTTCAATTCCAAGGAAATATTTCAATAAACCAAGAGTCTTTATTTCAAATTCACAAGCAAGGTGGTTCTGTAACGCATTCCTCTCTTCTAGATCGTTCCCTGTTACTATCATATGATCAACATATACAATAAGACATGTAATCTTGCCTTTATTTTGCTTCAAGAAAAGGGCATGATCTGAATTGCTCTGATTGTATCCAAAACTCTTCATAGGCTTCGTCAGTCTTCCAAACCATGCCGTAGGTGATTGCTTCAGACCATACCGTGCATTTTTTTAATCTACAGACATGTTTGCCATCTTTTGACTTTATATTACATCCAGGGGGTAGTTCCATATACACTTCCTTTTAAAGATCTCCATGCAAAAATGTATTCTTGACATCAAACTGATGCAATGGTCAGTCAAGATTCACCACCAGGAATATCAAAATATGAAAAGTGTTGAACTTTGCTGCTGGTGTGAATGTCTCCATGTAGTCAATTTCATACGTTTGAGTGTACCCATTGACAACTAGTCTGGCATTGAATCGCTCAATTGTTCCATCCGCCTTGTATTTAACTGTGAAGACCCACCTATACCCAACATGCTTCTTCCCATCAGGCAACTTGACAACTTCCCAAGTTGAATTCTTTTGAAGAGACTTCATTTCCTCATTCATTGCCTCATTTCACCTAGTATTTCTCAGGGCTTCTTGTACATTAGTCGAAATAGATACAGAAGATAATTGATTCACAAATGACTTACTTTCTTTTGATAATCTATGATAAGACATGGTTGCTCATGGGATACTTAGGAATGGAATTAAAAACAGGTTCATAGTTTACTCTAGGTATACCTCTGGAAGCTCGATTAGGTAACATTTTCGAGGAGGTTCCGAATTTACCTAGTATTCGTGAAGAGGATCGATTTCAGAGAGCAATTGGTTAGAGGATACCTCATGAAAGGAGAAAGGAGATACTGGCGAAGTCATTTCCATTTGGTCCTAACTATTTCCATTCCCCGAGTTCACCACCTCTGTGTGTTCACCACCTCTTGTAATATCCCTATTTTCCAAAGAAGAAGAAATCAGAGTCTGCAATTCATCATTTTGATTTTCTCCCTGAAGTAGAGACTCTGGAACAGAGTTGTACATGTCATTCTCGTGAAAAAAGACATCAAGGGTTATATACATCTTTCGAGAAGGTGGATGTTAGCAGTGATATCCTTTCTGAAGTAAAGCATAGTCAACAAAGTCACAACGAAGAGCTCGAGGTTCCAGCTTGTTTCTCAAGGATTTAGGGAGATGAACAAAGGCAACACATCTAAATATTCTAGGTGATAGATTTTTGAACGGTAGAAGCACTTACAGTTGAGTAGAGAGTGTTATAGGATGTTTGGAATTGTAAAGAATTGGAAGGTAAACGGTTAATGAGATAGGCTGCAACATTGATGGCTTCACCCTAGTAACTGGTGGGCATATAAGCACCAAACAAAGAGACACAGACAACTTCAAGCAAGTGGCAATTTTTGCGTTCTGCAACCTCATTTTGCTGAGGAGAATAAGGAGAAGTTGTCTGATATAAGATGCCATGTAACTGTAAATAATGCCATAGATCTTGATTAACAAATTCTCCACCATTATCAGTACGAAGAACCTGTATATGAGATCGATATTGCATGGCAATCATTTTATGAAATTTCTGAAATAAAGAACTAACTTCATTCTTTGACTTCATCAAGAAAATTCAAGTTATACGCGTGTGATCATCAATGAAAGAAACAAAACAACGAGAACCATTCAAGGAAGGAGTTTTGGCTGGTCCCATACATCCGAGCGGATCAACATAAAAGATGCGGGACTTTTATTCAAACTAAATGGAAACAATACACGATGACTTTTTGCAAGTTCACAAATGTCACATTTGAAATCTAAAGTAGTTAATTGAGAAAAAAATGAAAATAATCTTTTTAAATATCCAAAAGAGGCACGACCTAAACGTCTATGTAACAACCAAATTTCGGAAGTAACTTTGTCAAACTTATCCACTAAGAAAAATTAAGCCAACTGATTTAAGCTATCAGGCTTCAAATCCACGTAGTATAGCTTTCCCCTTCTAGTACCATAACCAATTGTCCTCCAAGTCCGGATATCCTTAAAAACACAAAGGTTAGGCAAAAAATCACAACGCAATGTAAGGAACGAGTTATTTGAGAAACAGACAATAAGTTATGATTGAGTGAATGTACGACTAAAACAGAGTCAAGATTTAAATTATTTGAAAGCGTAATTAACATTCTCCAACAACCGGTGAGGAGTTGCCATTAGCTGTAGACACGACATGTTCGGTTGATGGTTTTACAGACTGAATGTCGTGATTATCAAAAGTCATGTGATTAGTAGCTCCTAAATTAATTATCCATGTTACCTGAAGTGGAAATGGCAGCTGAAGCTTTTGCAAGAGTATCAACTGGAAGTTTGGCTATGGCGGCTGAAGCCGGGTGTTTTAACTGTGAACCGCATTTTCGTGATGCCTTCGCGGGATCCCACCCATCTGAATAGCTAATAAGATCGTAGCACCATGACTTTGAGTGGCCTATGTCACCAAAAATGAGTACATAGGCATTCTGGTTTAGTAGCAGCACCGAACTCATAACTGCCTCTCTAGTCCGGTTCAGTCTTTACACCAAATTTCAGCAATTGAGGCCTAGTTCGACGGGCCATCAAGGCAGAAAATTCTTGATTTTCAGGCTCACTATTAAGTGTAACTCGACGGACAACATCTCTCCGTATATAAGCCTAGGCATCCTCGAGATCAACTGGGGTTCCTTTCTAAGAACTTCACCTCGGATTTGTTCAAAATATGTGTCTAGTCCGCTGAGGAAGATGTGTACACGTAGGTGTTCAACAGATTTTTTATATGCGATAATATCGTCCGAACCCTACATAGTAACTTTATCATGATGATCCAATTCTTGAAAAATCTCAACGAGCTCCCCATAATAGGTTGACAGTGGACGACCAGTTTGTTTGGTAAAGCAAACACGCTGATTTAGTACAAAAATTTGTGTCTCATCCGATCCGTCGTAGAAGGCCTCTGCAAGGGCACTCCAAATTTCCCTGCGCGGTACGCAAGCGTAAGTAGTGTTTCATTATTTTTGGAGACATAGAGTAGTGGTGTCAAAATCGGCAGTCCAGACCGGCCCGACCCGCGGACCTTTCGACCCGAACCGACCCGTTCAAGGAAAAAGCCAGCATCATGCGGGCTTACGGCCCTGCCCGAACCACAAGCTCGATTTTTTTTTTTTCAAAGATTATCACTTTTAAAAAAATGGTACAAAATTTTTTTTTTAAAAAAAAATGCCCGCGATTTTCCAAAACCCGGTCGGGACCGCTAAAAAACATATTAGGCCCATGAATCGGTTCGCGGGCTGGTCCGGCCCGCCCATCTTAACACCTCTAACATAGAGGTGAGCAACCATCCTTTCACTTTTTGATTTTCAGCATACCACTTTGCATAGGTGGGATCTGTTTCCTTCGAGGGATTATTTTTGCCCAAAATATATTCAAATTTATCACGCCCTGCAATTTGTATCTGTTAGTGTTAGATTATTGTAATTGGCTATTCTGTGAACAAAAGGACCAACTTGAACATTTTAGAAGTTTAGGGACTTTATTGTAAAGTTTCATAGTTGGTTGTATAGCGTAGGGTTCGGGATCCAAGTTTGGAACACGAAGGTTTCTCGCGGCATTTTCGCTACATGCTCGCTGGAGTCATGCTCGAGCGGATGAAACAGGAACATCCCCGCTCGACCTTCGCCCCATTGTCGCTCGAGCGACAGACCCTTCGCTCGAGCTTCGCTCGAGCGACAGTTTTACGGTCTGACCTAATTCGCGATTTCGCGAGATTTTAATTGACCAAAGTTACCATATTCGTCCAACATATAAAATGGGGCGCTGCGCATTCGGGATCTGTGGATTGAACAAATACATTAAAAAAACACTTATTCTCTTAAGAGCTAAACATCCTTCAAAGTTTAATCAATTCATATGCGTCATTTGGATTGAAAACATCAAACCTTCAATCAAATACACTGGTGCCCATTCTTTACTTGGATCTGTCCGGAAGATTGTTTCGTCAACTTGGCTGGCTGCGAAGATCAAGGAAGAAATTCAAGAACGAGGAGTTCTTGGTGGATCTACAGGAGATAAACTGCAAGAAGAGCTAGAATTGGTGTTCGTGTGTATATTCCAGGAGAGCTGCTTCGAACTTCAGACAGAAGATCAGAAAGCTTGTGTCGTCAACTTTGCTAGTGGTCTATAAGTTTATAATACAGTTTATAGTGGATTTTTGACTGGCAAAGCGCCAGAAGTTTTTCTCACGTTGGGTTTCTCCGTGAAATTTTTTTTTTGTTTTTTGTTTACTGTTTTTATTATTGCTTTTGGTGTTGCGGTTGTTCAAGTTAGGATAAACTGAATTGTTTGATTAATCACCTAGACATAATTAACTTGTGACTTGTTGCATGTTAATTAATTTTTAATTCATCGTTTACACCTAATCACCCCCCCCCCCCCTCTAGGTGTAGTTAGGTCGAATTTTCGATTTTTCAGTATCTCCAAATTTGGGACCATACATCATAGTTCGTTTAAGTGAGAACAATACCAACAAGAAAACCAGAATTTTCGGATTGGATGTGAATAACTGGGGTAGAAGCTTCAGAGGTAGCATATTCCGCTTCATGAGCCATGTGAGTTCGGTGCTAATGGTGGTTCAGGCGTGTTATTTCTGGTGGATTCGGGTGACTCTGATACCAAGTTCAAAACAATATTTTCATTCACGTACTTTCCCTTTTGCAATGACAAGTATATATGTATACACTCCTATACAAGGAAGTAATATCTCTAATTTGGGCAATAATATTAGTGACGTTTATGTATGGTAAGATACCAACTTGGAGACAATCACACTTTGATTTGTTAACAATTATAGGTTAAATTTCTCTTCATCCACCCTGACAACCCCCCCCCCCCCCCCCCCCGGCTCACAGTGCACCAAAAAAGAACGCAAAAGAGAGTTTTAAATAGTACTTTTATGGTGGCAGTTAGCAACCTTGTATATTTTACTAACTTTTAAGGTTGCCATCCACGAAGCAATGGAGCAGTGGACTATAAGCATAACTAAAGCTGGAATACAAGCAACACTGAATTCTCGAAAATCAATTTTAGCTGCTGCCAATCCCACTGGGGGATGCTATGACAAGACTAAACCATTGAAGTTAAGATATATTTATCGATGGTATCAGACACGGAGTTACAATATGGAAAAGTTTGAATTTTCCTCAATAGTTCTTCTATTATGCTTCTACAGTACAATGTGGCTCTCCCTCCAGCCATACTTTCAAGGTTTGATCTTGTACATGTAATGATTGATGATCCAGATGAACAAACAGATTACCACATTGCTCAACATATTGGTAGAGTTCATCAAAAGCATGAAAATGCACTTGCTTCTGCATTTACAAGTGCACAATTGAAGCAATACATGTCATATGCAAAGACTCTGAAACTGAAGGTATGTTTTTTTCCATGCTTTATCCAAAATGCTGTAATTGTACTTGTTATACTTTTTTGGATTACGCCCCATTATTGGCGCCCACACGTGCTCGTCCCTAGGCCTTGGTATGAGAGTAAATCGAGGGATACGCCCATAGTTGACCAGGGATAGTCTTTGTTTCAACTAGCGTCATGGGGGAATCGAACTCCCTCCTTTGGCATGTATTCCTGCCACCCCAACCAACTAGGATGTGCCCTGGGGGCATTGTACTTGTTATACTTGTTCATTCTTTTGTTTGACTGAATGCAGTGTATGCAGCTGAGCCCAGAAGCTAGGGAATTATTGGTGGAATCTTATGTATCTCTTCGCAGAGGTGACATGGCTCCTGGTAGTAGAGTTGCTTATCACATGACAGTGAAGCAAGTAGAGGCGCTAATCAGGCTTTTAGAGGCAATTGCACGGAGTCATTTAGATACTGAGGTTCTTCATTTGCTTTAGTGTATAATTATCTAGAAAATACATGTTTCTGTCTCATCTAATGGGTTTAATATTGATAGGTGCAACCACGCTCTGTACGTCTTGCTGTGAGATTGCTTAAGACATCAATTATCAGGTGTGTAGTGTGTTGAGTGATATTGATCTATCAGAGTTCCAAGATGAGTATCAGGGTACTGATGATGGCATGGCTGATAATGGAGAAAGTGTTTCTGGTCAAGCGAAAATTTCAACTGGTGCAGCAACTCAGCAAGCTTCTAAGACCGGAGGTTGGGGGAATTTACTTTAATACATTTTGCATGCTAAATTGTGCTTTTTAAAAGGGCAAGCATATTGTGTTATCTGATTATGTCGTCCTGCTACAGAAAGTTTTGGAGACGCTGGAAGCAGGCAAGGAAAGAAACTTGTAATAAGTGATGAATATTTTCAAAGGGTTACTCAAGTACTTGTCATGCGACTCAGGCTGCACGAAGTAACTATAATTCATGAAGGTAAACCAGTAGCGTAATTCGTTCAGCAAGATGATACATTGCATTATATTTTATCAAACCAGAAGAAAATAAAATTCTCCAATTTTACTCTCTACTATATTGCTACTTCGAATGATGAATGGTTTGCAAATGCATAAAATATTTGTAGGAACTGGCTTGGCTGGAATGAGACAGAGGGATTTGATACAATGGTATGTAAATCAGCAGAATGAGAAAAACAATTATAGCTCCATGGAAGAAGCAGCAGCCGAAGTCAAAAAAGTGAAAGCCATTATTGAGGTTAAAATCCTAACTTGAGCAATTTAGTGGGCAATGCAGAGGCAGTTTTTATATTTTATCTAAATTTAACATGTAAACATTAAATAGTAACTTGACTCATGGCAATAATGCAGAGCTTGATAAGAAGGGAAGGCCATTTGATAGTTGTGGATGATGGTAGACAAGCAGCAGAGGAGGCTGAAAACGTGAGATCCTCATCCAGAGATGATAGGATTTTAGCTGTAGCCCCAAATTATGTTGTTGATTGATTTTTGGTGGGCCCTTTTCTTTTTTCTTATTTTTTTAAACTAAAACATCCCTTGATGACCTTTCACTATCTGAGAGTCTGGTTCTCCATGGGACTTGGTTTAGTTTGTCTGCACTGTTCGGAGTTACAATTGGCAGTCGCTTCATTGTCATTCTACCATCTTTATTCTTTAAAAAAAAAAAATAGAAATTCGATTTCCTATTGGCTGCTGCTATTTTCTTTGGTGGTTGGAGGGTGTATATAAGAAGTAATTTGAACTGTTGTCTTGATTTTCAATGTATCATTTTTGTTTTATGATAGAATATCTTAGAATCACTATTGTAGTTTTATTCATGTAAACTTTTAAGCTGGTACAGTGATACTGTTCAGTAGCTTGGTGATAGGAGTTGAACAGCTGAGGCAATCAAATGCCTTTAAAGGTTAAAATATCATGTTTTAAAGCAGAATAATGCAGGAAAAGAATGAAAAATGAGGTAAATTGATTATTGAAGTAATCAAAATTCCAATAGAAATTATAAATAATGCACGAAATAGTCATTGTCTCGTTGATCTTAAAATGGTAAACGAAAACAAGTGATAAGAACAAGTGTTGTGACTACCGTTCCGGAATATGTGAATTTTCAGTCAAGCCATAATTTCATTCATACATATCAATGCAAGAATCCATTTTTCCATTCTACAAACTTTTTGAATGCTGTTGAATGTTCGTATGTGCGCAAGCACCATGAACAAATCTTCCAAAAAAGATCAATTGTTTAAATATCTAATAGGTAAAAGAATCCCGGGATTCAGCCTAACAATCATGTTAAAAAGATATATATATATATATATATATATATATAAATAAAAATTGCGAGTTTACATCTCAAAACTCGTTGTTCTACATCACACTTAAAACAATTTTAAGGGATAGAAGGCACAATATATTCCAAAAAATATTTCAGTTCAAAACCTGGCTGGGACTTGTCCACTTCTATGTTTTGTTGAGCAGATGAGTAATATGGGGAATAAGCTCCTGTAAATGAACGTTAAGAGGGGAACACAAAAGTTAAAAAGAAGAGCACATTTAATTTCTTGTCCATCTGAATTGTAGAGCGAAAAGTTAAGAACATAAGGCAATGTTACCTCTGAACAGCGGACATGATCATGCCGTAGATTTGAAGTTTTCACAATACTCTCCCACGTGTTATCATTGGCTATACCCTTTTGAGCCTGTTTCTTGGGGTGATATTGGCTGGAATGTGAAAATGGATTTGGCAAAGAAATAGAAGGCAGGGTTCGCCAAAGCCAAGATTCAGAGGGTGACTTTGGTAAAGGTGGGGGTAAAGGTGACCTCAGGGACGGAGAATCAGCATCTCTCTGATTGTCTTGCTCTAGGTTTTGTTTATTATTCACACCAGAGTTTCCATCAGAATGCACTTTTAAATAATCAACTAATCCGTGTTCTTGATCAAAACTTTGATTTGGTAGAACCATATCAGTTGATCCAGACAATTTAGGACTCCGGCTTTTCCCTTCTGCTGAAATATCTAGGGAAGAAGTGTCCATATCAGAAGATTTAACAGGAACATTTTCTTCAGTTCGTCTACTGTCATTCGAGGACTTCAGATTCTTATCAGAGAAATCAAAAATCTTATCTGATTTATCTGCTTTTGAACTATCTGTTTTAGTCACAGCATCTATATACAAAGTTTTTTCAACAGCATCACCTGGAGAACACGATACGTTTCTTTGCATGTGATTCCTTGATACGTCTTGCAAGGCCTTGCACAACTTGCGAGATGAAGAAATCTTATTAGCATTGTGTCCATGAAAGTAAGATTTCGATGCTTCATTTCGGTAGGGAGAAACAGGATAACTTTTGCGCAATTTAGGGATCAGCCTCTTCCCTCCCTCAGAAACATTCAAGGACCATATATCTTGATCGGAAGATTTTACTGCTTCAGTTTCTTCAGTTTGTCTGCACTCATCCATGGACTTCAAATTCTTACAAGAGAAATCAACAATTTTCTCATCTTTTGAACAATCTGTATTAGTTGGACCATCCACATACAATGTCTTCTCAACAGCAACACCTGGAGAACCCGATCCCTGTTTATGTATTTGATTTCTAGATACATCTTGAATGGGCTCACACATTTTGCGTGATGAAGCAATCTTATGTACAACATTATGATTCTCAATTTCTTTAGGCACACCAAGAAACCCTGCACCTTCATGAAATGGAGACTTTGGTGCTTCATTGCGGTAGGGAGATATGGGACCGCTTCTGCACTGCCTTAAGGAAGGCACCCTAGGTTTAAAAGAGTCAATGGAGTGAGAAAACTGATTGGAATCACTCCTTAGCTTGTTTCCAATATCTAGCAGGTCCCGAGATAGTACTCCAGAATGATATTTTTCTTATAAATCGCATGATACACATTCTGCATGGATTAGAAATATCAATATGATCATTGACAATATCTTCTTTAAGAGTTATAGAAATGGCAATAGAAGTTTAACAGTTACCTTGTCGATAGGTCCACTGTGCCCATGTCTGGTCAGTCTCCTAATATCACCTGCTGGAGACATTGGAGCATGGATTTTTGATTTCATTCCTGGCAATGGATTTAAAAGGCGCAAAGAATTCTTCACACAAAACCGAGGGAGTATCCCCCAGATTTTTCCTGATTTTTTAACTGGAACAGTACATTCCTGATCATCATCTTCACTTTTCACATTCTCCATATACTGAATGTAATGTGACATAATTTTAGAACCATATTGCTCAAGTAAAGGCTTACATTCCCCAGAGAGACAACCTTTTTAACTGGTTTTGGTTGTTCAATGACTGTCGTTTGCTTCTTCACAACATATTGAGGTGTCTCCAACACTACAGCCTTGGCTGCCGGTAAGAATCTGCTCATCATAAAATCTTTAGTTTGCACATCAACCAAGAACGTTCCTGATGGTTTTACCCCCGAACCCTGATATCCACTCAGTCCACTTACACTGTAGTTCAAGGACCAAGATTCTGTTAGTGACAACTTATCCAGTGCATAAGAATATGCATCGTCTCCACTTTCTGTATCGGAATCATCTCTAGAATTTAGACTCTCGTGCAATTTTTCAATCAGACTAGCATGATCATTGAACGGAAATGCTTCAATTTGGGTCCTGTTAATATTCGGATCATTTGATCTTTCCCCTGAATTGTATCTTGAGAAACCAGATACTCTCCCAGAAAGGAGCTTTGGACTTTCACCTGAATTATATCTGATGACACCTGATACCCTTCCTGGAGGAAGCCTTGGAATATTTGAAGGTTCCTCTGGAGGGTGAATATGACCTTCCCCTTCTCCCTTAGGCCTTCCAGGATTTTTTCCCAGTGAAATGGAACTGCAGCTGGTTTTGTCACTTCCCCTAGTTCACAATCTGATTTGCACACGGGCAGAGAATTTTGTCGATTAGGGGGTGACTTTCCGATTGAGTTCTTGTTTACTCCCTCTGAAGAGTGGTTAGGTGAGGAAAATCTCCTTACAGATAAAAGTGGGGCGTTGAAATCTAGTTGTTTTTTCGTCATGATTTCTCTCAGCTATCACCAATCCTTTTGTATCCCTATGCCTCAAAGCTCAACAAACTACAAAACACTTACATGTTACAATTGATTGTCACTTAATCATAATGCGAAAATAGTGAGCATGGGAAAAGATTACAATAAAAGGATCACTTAATGTACATCAAATACCTTTAACCAGTCCCTTACTTGTTCAGGAAAAGAATTTTCTTACAACCAAAACGAAGGACAAAAAAAATAAAGGTTAATTACATTTAGCCTTTCTTGGATTTTCTACAATAACCAGCTCAACCATTCATCTATTAGGTAAAAGGAAAATGCAGCCAATAATTGCACAAAAACTTTAATTTCAACAATAATGAAGGCCAAATATATAGATATAAAATTTACATCCTGACATTTTTCATCAACCAAACCCAACCCCAGTTAACCCCTCATAAATACAGTAATAAAAATATCAGTTAGCCCTTCCTGAAATGAGCTTCCTTGAATTTATTTCTGTTTATTATATATATAAAAACGGAAATTAGAAAAAAAAAAAAAAATAAAGCAAAAAGGGAAAAATGATCTTGGTGCTTGATTTCTTGATTATTGCCATTTGATTCCCAGAAATTATTTCTATTACCCAACAAGACAAAATAAAATAACTAACAGAAAACAAAACATTAAATGCCATAATACGATCTTCAAGAATTAAGTACTGCCCCGAATTGATAGAAATCAAACAGAGTTTAAAAATAAAAATTAAAAAAACCCTCAAACTGCAAAGGGTCAAGAAACACAATCTTACCACACATACAAAGATGAACTTAAACTGGGCTGTGGTGTGGTGTACACGAAACAAGATTGCAAATGAATCATCAAACTCTTAAAACACATACCAAACCCAGATATTTTTCTTACCTCATAGCTAGAAATAGCAATGTTGGGTTGTGGGCCTGAGACTGTGTGGCGTGAATTATGGCAACAAATGATGAAAGAAAGAGTATAGAGAAGGTAAAGAGAGAGAGAGAGAGAGAGATACAATGGGAGTGCTTGCTTGTGCTTTTCAAGTGATGAGTCTTAGTGATTAGTGAGAGAATGTGAATGCATGTGAATATAGGATAGTGGTGGGGGCTGTGAAAAATGGCTTCATTTATTTGTCTGAGGGATAGAGGGGACAACGATCACGGATAAACCGTTGGGGTATAACGGGGGACGACAGTTGAATCCAACGACCTTGTTTTTCTCAGTTAATGATTTATTAATGTGTCAACCAAGGACTTGCGGTTCATTAAACTCTCAACCCCTAAATAGGGTTCTATGACCAATTGACCATGTACTTTTCACTTGTTTGATTAATTTACACGATTTCTTTAACACTCAACGTCCACAATTATGAAGATTTGCGCATTGAGAAAAGTGCAAACTTCAACTGAAAGGTAAGATGACACGTTATTTAAGTATAAATAATTAAGTTACTCTTTTTAAAAAGATTGACTTTTTAAAATATATTTAGAAAACTTAGTCCATGTTTGATTTAGTTAAAAATCAGATTTTTAGTAGATATTGTTAAAAAGTTAATAATAGTTGTAGGTCTTATGAAATATGTAGTTAAAAATGAGTTTGATGAATAATGAATTTCAAGAAATGGACACTAAAAAGTGGCTTAATATGGCATCAAAATTCAAAACCTTTGAATGAGCATTATGCTAGGTCAAAACGAATATTTGGATTTCAAACAAGCCACAATTTAGTGAAAACATGTGAAGAGTAAAATTTTGCATCCTTTAAATAGAACAACAATAATCAACATATAAAGGCTTTGACTATTCATGTTGACAAAATTTGAAATTTTTAAAATGGAACGTAATACTCAATACGATCGTCAAAGCTAGTTAACCCAACATGTAAAGGGATTAGGTCAAGCCATTGTTATAGATAAGTCATTTCGGGTCTAAGTAGTGTTCAATTGCAGAGTCTAAGTATTGTCGTTCTACGAAGTCAGTGCATGGACTGACATCCATTGTGAGGTCATCATGGGGTTGGAAGGGGGGGGGGGGGGTGAGACCAAAATTTCATTAAGGATAGTTTAGAATTTTGTGTCCTTGTAAATTTCGTTTTAGAAATTTGAATCATTGTAAATCTCAATCTTGTGCTAATTTGTCTTATAAATATGGAGTTGTCATTAGTCTTTTGCGTTATATCATAAAAGAGAGAAAAAAAATTATAGATGATAGATGTTCGATTTTATCTTGTAAACTTCATTTTAGTATAGTGAATTATTATAGTAGCGAAAGAGGACGTAGTCTATCAACTCACAACGAGGACTACCCAAGCCATTTTGGTTGAAGCACTTCTATTGCCACGAGATTAGTCTTATATTGAGACGAATATATATAAATTTTGCGTTTATTTATTGATTGCTCTCGATGAAATAGATTTAGAGTTTTCAATTCTCAACAAATAGTTAAGCTTACCATTCGCGTCGAGGCTCGTATTTTCGCTTGTTTTATTGAACCACGTGTCACCACTGACTAATACAATTCTATTCCATGAGTTTAGCAGTCTTACTTTAGACCTTTCTGTGAAGAGTACTCAAAGATATAATTAAAATCAAATGATGAACAAAGAATAGGTAAAGATGGGCCCCGGCCATCAAGCAGGGCTCACAAAAAATTTAATGCAATCCACGGGGATTAGGTCTATTTGACCTGGGTTGTGGAAAACGATTGAAAAAGATTTAGGCAGCAATCCATTCCTTGTGTTACGCTCAACATTGCCTTACCTAAAAGCAAATGTAGACTTCAATTATATAGATTTGTCTTCTCTATTGACACCAAAAAGATACACCCTTTTGTTCTTTTGTTTTTGTACAAATATAAACATGCCCAGCAATGGCGTTGAACGGTGCTTTTGAAAAGTTAAAAGTTACTTTTAAAATTAAAGATCTGCTTTTGAATGTGGCCGAATAGTTTTTTTTTTTTTTTTTTTTTTTTAAAGATTTGATTTAGTTAGAAGAATTTTTAAAGAAGCTGATCTAGAATAACTTACTCATAAAGCTGTTCTACAAAAACTAAAAAAAAATTAGAAATTTTTTCAAATTGATCGTGTTCGGTAGAGATTAAAATCGAATTAAAATTGAAAAATTAGCCGTTATTGTTGATTTTTATTAGACGAGTGAGACCCAATAACGATCATATTTTCAATTTTAATTGAATTTTAATCTCTACCAAACGAGACCTTATTTTGAAAGATTAAAGAAATGGTCATATTGTAATCAAGAATGTCTGTTTCCACAATACATGTGAGAGCATTGTCTTTTGTCGGGCAATGTTGACTACAGAAATCAAGAATACCTTTATTAGTTGAGGCCAAAATCCTACGGGCCTACTTAGGATTCGACACTGTTTATGCTAAAGACAGTATCGATTTTATTATAACCCAAAATCAACGGATCGCACCTTGTCACGCATGTTACCCGGAGAAAAAGGTCCCTAATTTCGTGATGTTTTTATCAATCAACTATTTTATATTTTTAAATTTAATGAAATTGTTTATTTATGTCATATTTTGGATAGATGCCTTCACTTCATCTATGATCTAACAACATAACGTTTTTACAAATTAGTGTGAGACTTGTATGACTAAGGTCCGTTTCATAGCTCTAATATTATATTAATTCAAAAGTTTAAGATATTAAAGAGGAGTCGCGTCTATTTATCAAAATTTTGATCTTCAATTGTGTTAATACTTACTATTGTCGTGACAATATATGATCTGTGTTGAAATAATTAATTCAAAATATGAGCAAATTAAAGTTAACACAAAAGGATAAATAACACAAAATGTCCATAATTTTCAATGTCATTGTGAAAACGTCCATATATTTTATTTTTGGCATTTTCACCCATATTTTCACCTTTCATTGCGCAAAAGGTCATTTCCATCCATTTTTTCAACAAAAAATTCTTTTACCCTCCTATACGAATAAAACAAAAAGAAATCAAATGAAATGATAAATTATTAATTAGAACAATAGTCCCAAATTTTCAAAAAATTACAAATTAATCACAAATATATAATTAAAAAAAAAAAAAGTATCTCCATCTTCTTCCTGTTGCACCATGGGAGAATGTGTAGTTGGTAAATAATAGAGCTTTCAAAATGCAAAGTTAATATAGTTCTCGAGATTCAAACGAGTTGTTGGTTGTGCACAAAGGTTTTCTAATTCCAAATCTGCCGTGTAGATTGCTTCCCAAATGCTTTCCCTTTTTCCAGCAACTCTTTTCTGAGCTGTAGCGCCAAAATTTGATTAAGGCTATAATATTGCAACACCGATGATGGAACGACTCTGCTCAAGCCAAAACATATTTAAGAAGCAGAGGAGGCGGGAATAGCAACTTGGTGGCAGCTACTTGGATCTGATGATGGTGGTTCAATTGGTGGATTTTTAAAATAGAGTTTGTAGATGGGTGGCTGCTGGCAAGTTAAAGGGTTTGAGAGTATGGAACTTGGTGGTGACCCTCAAAGTGTGGTGGCCGTTAGTGATGGGGTAGCAGCATTGATGGGGTTTGAATGAATGGTGGATAGCCTCTATGTGATTTGGATCTAAGAGGATAATGGTGGCGTCGATGAAAGCAGATAAAGTGGATGTGGGTGATAAGTGATTTCATTTGGCTAGAAGCAGGCGACGAACTGGTGGAAGGCCGACGCTATGTGGTATGGGTGTCAACCAATGATGAATAAGGTAGCCGATGAGAGTGAGGATGCCGGAGCTTGATAGGATTTGAGAAGACGGGTCGGTTATTTGTGTTGGGTTATATGTTTGGGTTGAAGAAGATGGAGGAAGAAGATAATAATTCTTTTTTTAGTTTTAATTTTTAATTATATATTTTTGATTAATTTGTAATTTTTTTTTAAAATTTAGGACTGTTGTTGCAATTAATTTTTTATCCTTTCATTACATTTCTTTGTATTTTATTTATATAGGAGGGTAAAATCTTTTTTTTATTGGAAAAATAGATGAAAATGACATTTTGTGCAATAAAAGGTGAAAACAAGAGTGAAAAAGTCAAAAAAATGATAGGTATAGACGTTTTGCACAATGACATTGAAAGGTATGAATGTTTTATACTATTTAACCTAACACAAAATAATATAGGATAAAGTTGGATACAACTACTCTCATAAAGTTGCAATAAATGTTGTTCTAAATCTTGTGGTCTCCTCTTCGTGCAATTTCTATCAACACCGCACGACTCAAAAAAAAAAAATATATATATATATATATATATATATATATATATATATATAACTCACAATCAGTTATCCATCTATGAGCATGATCGTGGAGAGAGAGAAAGAACAAACATTTATCCAGTTGCAAAGAATACAAAATAGAGTATAGAGTGAATAATTTTAAGTTGGGTCTCAAACACAAAAATGACCATCCTTTTGTAGTGAAAAATATTCAGCCCTCACAATGATGAAATTTATGTCATTTAAATATAATTTTAATTCTCAAATTAAAAAGGTTGGATCTGTATTAATTTTGAATGCTTAAAACTTGCAGCTTGTTACAATAGTCATCCGCAAGGTTGAACATTTAAAATCAAATCAAATCAAATAAATAAAATATATACACACACAGGGACGAAGTCAGACGTTTGATGATGTGAGGTCAAAAACTAAAATACAATTTTTTTAAAAACAATATATCATTAATAAAGATAAGTTAGTACACTACTACAACTGCGGTCTACGTGTTTTCATACTCTGAAAACGCCATATAATTACTCATTATTAATATTGTCGAATACATCGCTCTCGATATATATAACCATACGATTACTTAGCCATATATCTCCCATCCGATTACGCAGTCTGTCCTGGCAAACGTGCCAATTCCCTGTGATTTCTCTTCTTGGACTAATGGTAATGGACTTGGATAGTTAGGTCAGGATTGGATGGAATTGGGCCTTATACACAAAAATTACAGAATTTAAAAAAAAATAATAAAAGGATAGAAAAAAAATGTGGGGTCATTTGACCCCACTTGACCCAACGTAGATCCGTCCCTGCACACACACACAGATGATTTATCTCCTAAGCATCAGTGTTCTTAGGGTGACATATCACCCTACAGTAGATGGTGGGAGATAATTATTGATATTGAACTTATCGAAAATTTCATCTTTAGTCTTCACTAAAGAGACATAAAATGCTGCAGAAATCTATCCATGTTACAAACTTTTGTTGATGACTTATTTGAATCCCAAACAACACTGTGAATAAACTTTAAGAGACTTGTATTCATTGTCACCGCTTTATAGGCTTCTTAGTTTATTGGGCTTGTAGACAAATTTCACACCTAATATTATCCACTTGGACATTTGGAATCAAGTTTAGATCCATCAATTTCTTAATCTTCCTTTTACCAAAATGTCCAAATATTTAATTCCATAAACTGCTAGATTCAACATTAAGAACCATAGAAGAATTTTGATAAATATCGACACAAATATTCAATTTAAAAATCCATCACCAAATATTACTATTCTTGCAACTTCAGGAACATGGCGAACTTGATCTAAAATCAAAGTCTTCCTAGAATTCATTTTGAACTCAATTCTTCCAATTCTCTATACAAGAGCAACATGTCATTTCCCAAAGCTACGGTTCCTTTAGTTGAAGTTTCCAATATGTTCACTAGATTCTTTTAGAAGAAAAATCGATAATTTCTTTTTTTAGCTCCGAAAATGAAACTAGAATTCAAATAGAAGGCTTTGGCTTGTTCTCATTTGCTGTCCTAAAGTTCAGTCTCGAGCAATAAGATTGATCCTCCCAAACACAAATCATGGACATGCCTTCTGTTCTTTGCCTTTATAATCCCTAGTGTAATGATTTTTAGTTTGGAAATTTTTCTTTTGATTGTGAAAGTTCTTATTGAACCTATTTCCTCGAGATTTGAACTGTTTTGAAGTACTGGTGGGGTTTTAGAAAATCTTACCAAGTTAGCCTTCAACTGATCACCTTGGCTAAAAACTTTTCTAAGTTGTTCTTTTATTTCAAAGAATTAAATACTTGGTTTCCAACCTAGAGGGTAAAAGTTTATCTTTAAATCATGACACATTATAGTCTTTACTAAAATTTGACCTTTTTTTTTTTTTTTTTAATCTCAAATTTGCTCCTTATACAGAAGAGGTTGACATTCACTCACATGCGCGTGTGTCTCGCATGAATAAAAAAGAAAAAAAGTGGGGCTCTCCATTGTGAGTGGATGTCAACCTCTTCTGTACGAATAGCTGTCTTGTTTTTATCTTCAACATGTAACAAATCTTGAAACTCCTAAATTTTTTATTTATAGGTTTTTCATCTATCATAATATATTTGTTAGAGATTGATAGATTAAACCTATCTACACTAGCATCATCTATTACATATGATGTGTCTAAATTTTCGACTAGAATTTACCAAAGTAAAGAAATAATTGTGGAGATATAAATTTGATTACATAAATATACTAAGCAACCTTGAAATATCACATCAATTAATTGGTAGATACATTTATGGTGAGGTCTGGAAATAAAATTAGAATTGTTAAATTGATTATAACGTCACATTTAATTAGCTTATACTAAGCAATGATGATTAGTAAATTATTTATATATATGTATGTAACAACAAATAAGCCAAAGATTTTAAATTTAACTAAATTAATTCTCAAGCAATAAATATATTCCGAGCAATGATAATGAAATTAAATGAATATTGCAAGGAGTGCAGTTAGATTTATATTAATAGTTCACTTAAGCAAAGTTTTAAATTGCAAATAAATGTAAATACTAAATTGTACAACCCTACTATGTGAATTTGGACTACTATATATACCACTGTTTTAAAAATCGGACCGATTAAACTTATAAAATTTCTAATTAAGAATCTATCCCAAAACCTATTAATTAAATCGGCCGATTTTTGAAAAGCCCGTGACCCGTTTCCAACTTAATCGAATCAACCTATGTAAATGTATATTTTTTTTAAATTTTAAAATGTGTGTATATATATATATATTTTAATTTTTTAAAAATCACTAGTTCAACCATGATTCAACATTTTGACCATTGACATTTTCTCTTTTTCGGGTTGATGGCCGGGTAGATTTTTAAAACATTGATATATACAATTATATTGTATTAAAAATCCAAGCAAAAAGTTGTTAAGACAGACAGGGGCGAATCTAGCGAACTGATCCAACTAGGGCGTTGACCATTAACCTTGATCGGCGTCCATCGACAATCACCGATCATATTACCCCGGTCGTTTATTAAAAAAATATTAAAAATTATTCAATATATATGTAAATTCACTCAAATGTAAAAATTATATACATATGAAAATATAGTTCAATACAACCAAAAATACTTAAAAAATCTACAATACAACCTTACTCTGCAACTGTAAACATAGACAACTGAATTCTACGGGGTCTCATATGTTGAAAACGTTGCAATATTACCTCATTATCAATTTTTTGAAAAAGATCTTTCTCCACGTAAACTATCATATTGTCATTCAACAATTCATCTCCCATTTTGTTGCGCAAGTCACTCTTGATTAAATTCATAGCAGAGAAAACCCTTTCAACACTTGCAGTTGCCACAGGTAATATCAAAACCAAGGTGATAAGCCTATAAACCAATGGAAAATAACAAGCACTTCTAGTTTCAACCAACTTCTGAGCTATACAAGATAAGCTTTTGAGATTGAAGAAAACTTCGTTCATTCTCACTAGCATAAGAAACTTTTGCAGTTCAGGTCTAAGTAATAAAAACTCTTCACCATTGAAATCCAAAGGATAGAAGTAAGCAAGACGTACCAATTTAGCTATATCAAATGCTGCAAATGAATCTCTTGGATTTAAACATGAAATGCAAGTAAAGAGCTCAGTAGTTGTTTCTGAAAAACGATTATTCAACTCTTACAAGATTGAGTCTATCACATGACAATACAAATCAACATAAAAGATAGATGATAATAAGTCACCTGTTGAGCTGCACGCCTAGGTCGACCTTTCAATACTACAATATCCTCCATATCAGGCACTGAAATATGTCTATCAACACAAAACTCAATCACTGTACTCAACGTAGTATCCCAATTATTGTCTCTCATGTTCTGCAATGCATGCTTACACAACATCAATAACCTCGTAGCATTCTGAATATCCTGATCCTTTTTTTGTAAGGCTTGTGAAAGGTCGTTTGTAATTGCAGAATATCAAACATAAAATGTAGACTAAATACAAACTGAAAATCTTGCATATTGTCCATCTGTTTTCTGGCCTTTGATTTTTGTTCTGAATTTATGCCATCTTCTGATATATTCTCAAGAACATCTACGATAGCATTAAACATATGAATAAAGCGAGTAACTGTCAGTAGATGTGAGCCCCATCTAGTTTCACCCGGGCGTGCCAAATTCGATTCTTGAAACTGACCAGTTCTACTAAATTGTTCCCCAATATTAAGCTTCTCCAGAATATCAGCATGATGACTTGCCCGAAGAGCATCTACACGCTTACATGATGCAGCAACCAAATTCACAATCGAAGCAAGGACATCAAATAAATCACTAAGCATATAATTCCTACGTGCCACATAAACAATTGCCAGCTGAAGCTGGTGAGCAAAACAATAAACATACAAAGCGTATGGATTCTCTCTTAAAATTAAAGCTTTCAAGCCATTGAACTCACCTGACATATTGCTTGCTCCATCATAACATTGGCCTCTCAGGTTAGATATGCTCAACCCATGTGTACAAAACATTGCATCAATTGCATCCTTCAATGATTGAGCACAAGTATCAGTGACATGAGAAATGCCCAACAAACGCTCTTTCACTTGCCCACTTTTGTCAACAAACCTCAAAACAACTACCATTTGTTCTTTTATCGAATTATCACGAGATTCATCAACCAATATTGAAAACAAAGATTCACACATCTCATTCATAATAGTTCTTGTCGTTTCTACGGCACAACAATTTACCAAATCCTTTTGAATATTTGATGAAATCATTTGGTCATTTCCAGGAGCATTACTAAATACAACTTCTTCAATTTCCTTACAACGAGCTGCATACCAGTGTAGTAGCTCAATTAGATTTCCCTTATTATGAGACTCTTTCGATTCATCATGACCACGAAATGATAATCCTTGCATCAAGAGAAATCTACTCCAATTTAGCACCACAGTCAACCTCGTCCTATAACTTTTTTGTTGACTACTACTTTGGCTAGAAAGAATGTAGGAGATACTCTATTTTTGATTCATCAAGGCGGTACACTTCTCAAAAGCCTGATTATGAGCACTATCAAAGAGACCGACATGATCTTTTAATGTATTTTTGTGCTTCCAATCCCTAAACCCGGTTTTAGTGAATACATGTCCACCCCTTGACCCCCTCTATCGGGTTTGAACAAATAGCAATGCAAACAATACGCCGCATCCTTTTCTATACTGTACTCCAACCAATGAAATTCAGAGAACCATTCTTTTCGAAAACACCTGTTATCATTCCCCATCGGTCTTCTTGAAAAATTATGTCCATATGGTTGACAAGGACCTTTCTCCAAGTATGCCATCCTAACATCATCTCTGATATTAGGATCGTATGACTCGATAGGTAGACGTTTCCCTGGATCAGATACAAGATCATCCAAATTGATTTGAGCTCGGGACTTCTTTGAGTTATCTAATAACTCTTGTGCTCGATTAGAAACAGCGGCGGGACTAGATGCACAACTAGAAATAGAAGGAGTGGGTATGGACTTTCGTTTCGGTTGAAAGAATCGTTCCATAATCTGCAAATCAGCAAATGAGTACAAGTTTCAGCCTATAAACTACTCTGCCAACATTCCATTTAATTCTAACTCTGGAAATTAAATGAAACTAGAAATTTAGAAGAAATCTAAGCAAACTAAAGAAAATAATAATGTAAATTTAGATGAAGATTGCCGGAAGCCTGGAAATGAATGGAGAAGAATGAAATTACTAGCATCAACAGATTTGTTGAGTTCATCTTGTTTTTGCAACCAGATAGGAGCATTTTACTTATTCGAAACAAGAATTTGAGATAGATAGAGAGCTCAAAAACCAACTTAGTACTTCAAAAATTTAATGAGACCTACTTAATCCACTCGATTGGAGAGGTAAACCAAAATAAATATCGTTCGACATAGAAGTAGGAAACAACTTTACAAAGTTCATTCATATCGAATATCCCATACCTATCATGCCCTTAAAGTATTTCTTAGTTCATGTTAAAAATTTCAAAACTAGAATATTAAGAGCAATCTGAATATGAAAGATACGAGTAGTTCAATCTTTAAGAAAAATAAAGTAAATTACGAGAAATAAAAGTCAGTTACTTGGGAGGAGGCTTGACTGAATCATTAGAGCAAGAAATGAGATTCTTTTCTTTCTGCAAAATCTCCTTCAGAGCAAGATTGAGTTTCAAATCCACAATTTCTGTGTACCCTCTTTTACCATTTGCATTAGTATTCTTCACAAGATCTCCATTAACAGCTCGTCCTCCGTCAAGTAATCCTAAACGCAGCTCAGTTTCCTCAAACCCCAACTTTTCCTTCTTGTGTTCTTCAGTTATCATAGTCATTTTGGCTAAAATTTTTGTCAAAATCTGGGTTTCTTTTGTTATTGTTAATGGTGCAGAGACTAAAGTTTATGATGACAATAATGAGAAATTAGAAAGATGCGGAAAGGCTTTTGGTCAAAATTTTGATTTTCTTGAAAAATCTAATAGTTTAGAAATAAAATTGATTGCAGTATAAAATGAAAGATAAAAATAAAAATAATTATAATTGAATATATTTGGTTTATAACCTTGGATATATTTTCTCAAAGAAATGGATGATCTAACATCCTATTCATCACTCTCAACTAGGGGTGGCAAAATGGCTCGACGGCTCTAGCCGTCCGGGCCCGGTCCTCGAAAAGCCCGAGCCGGGCCGGCCTGGCGAGCCACGCGGGCCAGCCCGTGTTACGGAATTTTTTCGATTCACGATAAAAAAAAAGTAAAAAAATATATTAATAATGAATTTTTAAACCAAAAAAATAAAAAATTAATAAAATTCGTGTCGGCCCGGGCTCGACCCGGTTCGGCTCGTAAAAAGCCCGAGCCAAAGCTCGGGCCAGGCCCCAAAATTTCCAACGAACTTTGGCTCGGCTTTAGGCTCGGCCAGGAAAAAAACCCGGTTCTCCGAGCCCGAGCCGATCCCGAACTTAGAATTTAGGCTCGCGAGCCAGACAGGCCCAGCTCGTTGCCATCCCTACTCTCAACCAAACAATAATAATCTAATTTCCCCTAAATTCCCAAATCCTATTTTCCCTTAAATTCCCCTAAATTCCCAATCCTAAATTCCCCTAAATTCTCAATCCTCACTTCACAAAATTTATTCCAAATAGAGCACAAGTAATCAAGTATGCAATATGCAGACTCCATCAAGGCCAAGCCTTCTTCATTTATTCCAATTTCCAAACAATTCAAACTATCAATTAACAGGGACGAATTTGCATTGACTCTACTGAAATTGAAAACGTAAATTTTGCAGCCTCTGTTGAAATTAACAGGGGGGATAAATGATAATGTGAAATTTGAAAAGGCACAGTCACACAGGCGATTCACGATTGCTTGGTTTAATCAGTTTCAGAATATTACCAAGCAACCGAGCAACTGAGCAAGAATCAGAGAATAAGAAAATCAAACATTAAACACTGTAAATACTGAAATACACACCTATGACTTGTGCGTGAGTGAAGGCCCTTGCTTTGGTTGAAAGAATGCTTCGAATCGAGGATGCTGACCGAGTCGTGAGCCACCAATTTCTCCTCCTTCGTCGATCGCGCCCTGTCATCTCCTCTCCAATCTCCCCCAATTCAATTCGTAAGTCGACAGTCGTAATGGATTATGGGTAATGGGTTATGGGTTATACTACACCGAAATCTCTGGGCCAGCCATTCTATTTGAGCCTTCTTTTAAATGAGGCCCAGTTTAAAGGTAAGTTTTTTTTTTTTAAAAAAAGGCCCAAATCTCTTATAATTCCTACGTGCCACTGTTTTATCTTCTTCTCCAGCTTCTCCAGCGGCTCTGGCAGTCTGGCTCCTTGCTTGCTTCCCGACGGTCATCTAATTTCCTGAAGATTCTGGCGAATCCAGCACAAGCGGCCGTCCAAGCTCGCCAGGTGCTGGATTCGCCCCTGAAGACAGAAAGATCTATAATTGTAAAATTGCATACAAGATACTAAAAGCATGTTTGTAAGTGATTATAATTCAATCACTTTTGATCAAATACTATTTCTTCATACATTTAATTTCTAATATCTGGAACTATTAATCATGATTATACATGAATAATGCTATTCATATATACTCAAAATAATCACCGATTTGTGCGACAGTAGGATCACTGTCACATTGGATACATAAGAGTGACAATAGTCTAAACTCTATGAATAGCTTCTCCATTGCTAACATGAATTGCATTGAAAAGAGTGACACATAAGCTAAAGAGTAATGTTAATTGTATATAAGAAATTACATAATGGTTTATTTACAGATGAGATGTCAAATAGAAAATAGTTGAGTTTTTAAATTTTTTTGATGAATAAATTTTAATTCAATCATATCTCTCAACAACATATGTATGTAAATCATTATGTTAATTATTTTATTAAAAAGTAAAGATGATTTCAAAAGTTTTTGAACTTTGTCAAAAAGTTCCATTTTATAAAAACTCATTCTTAATCATACATTCATCCGATAAAATAATTTTACACGGAAATTTAAATTTAAATGGAAATCATTTTTTTTTTTTTTTTTTTTTTCAAAATGGGTCTAGAGAAATAGTATCAGAATCAACCTGAACTAGTGAAGCGCTCAAATCCGACTTAATTTTGACATTCAATGGTTTACACATTCTTTATGTCACAATTACCACTCACGAAGCATTATTAACCTACAATAATAAAATATTGTTGGTTGGTCATTGGTGTATCTTTCTTACTAAATATACATAATCCAAAGTTCTATTATTAATAAATATTGGAAAAAAATGAATCATATAGGGGTTGAAAGAAATGCACTACCTATTTTATTTATTTTATTATTATCGTCTCTATGATATAAATGCATTTATCTTGTAATGCTTTTGGTGGTCGCTTCCTATAAAAATTGGACTTATTCTTAAATATGCTCACGAAACTAGGATTAGCACAAGGCCATGACGTGCTAACTATTGAAGCTCATGTCAACACCTGGATTGTTATGTGTGGACAATAATTTTTTAATTCCCATAAGTAGTCATAGTTCAATGCTGAGATAATAGTCATAGCACACATTCATGATGCATAATAGTCTCTCTTTGTCTCATAATATTTCTGTCTGTTTTATTTAAAATGAGTGGGAGAATGTTTGTGCATTTTAATATATTTAACTTATTCATTGCATTTTCTTTTAATAGGTTTGTAGGTTTTGGAAGTTAGGAAAATGAAGAAGTTGGAGGTCTGGAAAATGAAATGTGAAAAAGGTGGGAATTGAATAAAACCTTCACGTGTTTATGACACCTCTTTGTTTTAGGTGTCCTAATTTTACCTATAAATAAGATCATTCCTTGATCATTCACCAATATAACAACAATCAAAATTCTCTTATTTTTTCTCCTTGTATTCTCAGTAATTTCCTTTGAGAGATTATGAAGTAAAAATGGTGTTCTTTTAGTGGAATTTTAGGCTCACCTACTTGTTCAGAGTTTATTTGATTTATACGATGAACAATCAGGTGGTTGTATCCTAGAAGGGACAAATTATAAAGAAGTTCTGCTGCACCATATTTTAGGCATTGTCAACCACAAAGGGTTTGAATCTTCTTTAAGAGAGCAAGATATCCACGCCTCAATCCATCTGATTTCGTTATTTCCCTATTTATTTTCTAACTCCATTTTCTATTATAGAAATTTCACCAACAGTATTTTTCTCCAAAGTCCTAGTTTGAATTATACTGTTTTTCAGTGACACTCATTCTTTGGGGCATATTTGTGTATATAGCTCTATATAGCTCAACAGTCAGCCAGTCCAAACATTTTTGCGCAGAAGCTTCGGCCCATGAAGGTTATTATATGCAAACAATTTGAGTAGGAATCTTTTTTTAATTGGACACGTTTCTTATAGTGAAATTAATTATAGAATAAAGCAAACAATAAATAAATAAATAAATTGTGAAGTTTCACTAACACTTTGAATTAAAAAATTCATGTGCGTGCCGTTTTCTCTGCAACTTTGGCTGGAGATTTGAGATTATGCATTATAATCATATCAATACATAAACACGTATCATCTTCACAACTATCAACCGAAATATCCATCACCTACGATTCAATCACCACCATCTTTCCCTCGCCTTTCTCTACCTAATCCTCATGCATAATGATGGTGGATTGATAATTCACAAGCTTATGATCGCTACCAACAATACTGAACACCAACTATCAAGCTTTAGAATGTGTTACCGGCAATGGATGAAAAAAAAATAAAAATTAATCGAAAGTGTTTTTATTAAAATGAGTGAAGAAAATAGTGGGGCCAATAAAATTTTGCCATCATTTGTCAAGTTTGTCAAGGTTGATCATCTTGGGTTCTTGTAATTTCTTAGTTTAATAGGCCTCAACCTTTATCTCATACGTTTTCGGTTAATTGGGAACAATTTCTTAACAAGCAAGTACGTAAAAATATTTATAGCACGTGGCAGTACATGAGATTTATAGCAAGTACGTACAATGTTGTTGGTCTAGGTGGGGTGGAGCCAGGATCGTAGAGTTATGAGGGCAAATTTCACAAATTTTTAATTGTAAGAGCAAAACTGAAAATTATAAGGAATGTTTTTTTTTTTTAAATCTTGGATTTAAAATTTATTGTGGGGCAATCAAACCCACTGCGCCAAACTAAATCCGTCATTGTATGCGGTTCATGGGAAATGGAATATCTAATTTTTGGAAGCTTACAATTAAAATGAGGATTCAATTAAAATACTCCCCTCTAAATTAATTGAATTGCATATAATAAAAAACTCTAAACAAGTGTTTTTTTTTTTTTTTGGATTACGCTCCATTACTAGTGCTCCTACCTGTCTGTCCTGGACTTTTATGAAGGAGGTAAATCACAGGTTATGCCTTCAAGAATACATGATGAAAGACTGTTTGTATACTTGCACTTACCCAAGAGCCAAATTCATCTCTAAACAAGTGCTTTATCTTAACTTCAAGTTGATGTTCGGATATTACTGGACAATTCTCTGTAACGACAGTCGACGAATCAAAAGGTTTGGTTTGTTGCTTTTAATTGGGAGAGACAATCATGTCATTGCGCAAGAAATTGAAGGGTAAAATAGTCGGATGAGGTAAATGCATTTCTAACCTACTTCACTTAATCAAATGGTCACTGCATTGGGTCAATTATTTCATTACGCAAATTCTGGCCAATTCTATAATTAGATTAAAATCCACACCAAATTGACGCAATATATTTTCCAGAAGAAAACTTACCACTTACAGCTATCTAAAAGGAGGATAACCTAATCAATATTTTGTAGATGCACCATGCACACATATTCGTGGCACTAAATGCATAATATTATAGAAGTAGATGGACTTGACTTATCTTTGGAAATAATTTTATTACACATTGATCCAAGAAAATACATTTTAAGAATACTTCCAAACTATAATGTTAGAAGACAGATCCAAACGATTTGGATTAAGGGGTCACAATCAAAATTTATAATTATTTTTTAATAAAAATAAAAATAAAAATAAAGCTAAACAATTTTATTTTATTTTTTTAAGTGAGGGTCACTTGACCCTGTGGGACCCCCTTGGTCGCCCATGGTTAGAACTATCTGGTTTTAATCAAGTTGGGCTATATTGTCATCTACAGCAGTGTACGACTTGTATGATCACGTGTGGGTGCGAGGACTGTCAACCCACAGCCATCAAATGCCACCGAACTAAGTGCTGAAATTGATCTGCAAGGATTAAAATCAGATTTTTAGTAGATTTTGATAAAATATGTGATTAAAAAGTTGTGAATCTCATAAAATTTGTGATTAAAATTAATTGTTAACTTCAACTTAAATTAAAATCTGTATTTTAATTTGTACTGAAAATGAGCTAAGTAATTTGGCTTTTTCCTTCTCTCTCTATTTTGCATTCTTCATCCTTCTAACTCCGTCGCTGTGCTCTAGAATGAATGTCAAAGTGTAAAGCAATAGGTTTACTTTTAATTTCCATCATATGCTTTACTCAAAACAATTGTTTTATGTCTATTTGAAGTATGATATATGCAATAAATAATTTTAAATATTCAACAAGTTTCTGAGTTATTATTATTTTTTTATTATGATTAAGAGAATAATTGTGGTGACACTTATTTTGCATTTTTATTATGATTAAGAGAATAATTGTGGTGGCACTTATTTTGCATTTACAATCGCCAACGATAATTTCATCCACCAAACTTACCAGTAAAGATTTTCGTGTATAAAGTGCTAAGCAATTACGGCGAAATTACAGAGACATCTGCTTCAACCTTGCTCGAAAGTTCCATATTTTGACTAATGGCTTGTTTGCGCCGGATTAAAATATGATTTTAATCCAAATCAAAGTCAAATAATCAATATTAACCACATCTTTTATGAGTATCACAACTTTTCAACCATACATTTCAAAAACTTCTATCACAATTTACTAAAAAAACAAAATCTATTTTTAATTTTCACTAAACGCCCTCTAAATAAATGTTGAGTCTTCTCATGAACACATTGTTGAACTTTAATTTAAAATTAAGCATCATCAAAGTACAAATTTAAGTAAAAATCAACAATTAATTTCAATCACATATTTCAAGAGACCCATAAATTTTTAACCATAAATTTTATCAACTTTTATCAAAATTACTAAAAATATGATTTTAATCATCACCAAAAAAAGACTTAATCTTTTGTAACTTGTAAGTGCATCGGTGTTGAATTAATAAAACATAGTATTTGCATAATATCATTAAATAAAAATTGACTAATATACACATTTATCCCAAGTTTGAAACCTGTTCTTAAAATTAATTTCTCTCCAAATTCTCTTCAATTTTACATTCTTCTAAGTAAACATTTTTACCATGCAATTTCAAAATCAATGGCTTAATCAATGTTTGATTTTAATATAAAATTTGATAAAAATTTAAGTCAAAGTCAACAATTAATTTTAATCACAATGAGACCTCCAATTTTATTAAATTTTCAATTATACATTTAATAAACTTTTATTGAAATGTATTAAAATACTATATATTTTCATTGGAGTTGCAACCCACACTTTATGTGACGTTAGATGATAGGTTAAATAAAAGAAGTAATTTAATTTCACTTATTATTTATTGTCACATTAGTGTCACCTAAATCGGAGTTACAACCCAATGAAGTTAAATAGTATTATTCAATTTATTTATTTATTTTATCAAAATCAAACTGCACTAATTACTTTTGTCAAAGAAATTTATACATGCATTAATGCACATAATAAAGAGAATATTAATTGTACCACTAGTAAAAGAGGGAAAAGGTAATAATAAAGGATTTTTAATTTTTTAATTTTTTTTAAATGAACAATATTAGAGATGGACATTTTGAACGCTAATTAGAAGAATGTTTGTTGAAAACGAGTTTTGTGACAATGAATTTTCGAAGAATGTCTGATTAAAATGTTTAAAATTTATGTATAAAATATTTAATTAGAAAAATGTATGATTAATAACAAATTTTTTAAAAAAATTAATTTTTAAATAATGAGACTCGAAGATGGGCAAAGTTAACCCCCAAAGACATCTTTGTCTTTCATTTTGTATCCCTCTTTGAAGAGGATTTTTAATTTTTTTTTTTTAAATGAACAATATTAGAGATGGACACTTCGAGGACATTTTTGCCACTAGATTTCCCTCGCCCTCTCAATATGCAAGTCCTGGAGCTCGAAGCTTCCACAATCGCTTTCTGTGTCAAATCCAATCCGTTCATCACTCACTCAACATATACATCTAAAATCATTTCTTTGCATTGAAATTTATAAAACTCGGATTCAGATTCAATGGCTCGATCTCGAAGAGCCATTCAAAGATTGCCCCATCGGATTTTGTGGTACTCTTCCGTGCACATGCATACGCGCACTTTGTGTTCTCATGTAGATCGGTTCAACTATTTGCTAATTGCTAAAGATGTCGAATTTTTAGGTTATGAATCCCTTTGATTAGTTATTTGTACTTATTTATCAACAATGTGTTCTATCTGTTAACATTTCATTGTTTCATGCCGAGCAGATTTTTCTTCTGTTAATTTCTTGGCCTAGTGATTGCTAGTGGTTACTTTTATATACATGTATACTTTAGGAATTAAATACTGTAAGATTGATTCAATAATTGGATTCAAACTACTACTATGGTTTCTTATCTTGTTTATGAGTTGGCAATAGGTTGAGAACTGGCAAGTCGTGACCACCATTAGATGATGGAGTTTTTTTAGAAGAGGGTGTTTGATAGTGATAACTATTGAGGAGTCATCATCCTCTGGGGCTTTGCTTACGGAAACATGTATTGGGTGTATAATTAACAGAAATAATTAGATTAATAATCACTTCATTGGTATTTTCGTAGGCTGGAATCAAGGTTTTGGGAGAAATATCAGATATGCACAAGAAGGAAATTATATGTGATTACTTTTTTGTCAAGTTCTTTTGTTTTTAAATAACATTGGGCAGGAAAATATTTTATAGAAAAAAAGGTTTTCAATCATTTGAACTTTCAGATATGTACTTAGTGTAGAAATATCTCTCTCTAAATTTCAGAAGTTATGCATGAACCTGGAAACAAAATTGTTTGTTGTGAGAAGATTTTTATAATATGTAGTTTCTCTTATTCCCAATCATTTTCTTAGTGACTTTAGGATGGAAAATTGTATATTGGTGAAGATCATGTTGGAACCCATGAAGACAATAAATAAATGCATTTTTATAGTTGGAGTTTGCTCGAGTACACTTTCACCTTCTTAAATTGACTGGTTATATGATTTATATGCTAGGTCATAACTGGAGCTTTTTATGAGCATTTTTTTGGGGAATTCTTTTTAGCTACATTTCTCATCCATGTTAGAAGTTGGCAAACATGATATTGTACCTATAACTTGAAAAAATATGGAGGAGAAAAAGGAAGATATGGGCCTTGATAGACCAGCTCCTAATACTCCATGGTGGCAATCAGGTCTTATTGAGAAACTGCAGCTGATTTCTCTGAGGTCTTCAGAATAAACCTCAAATTCTAATGGATTGAAAACTGAACATGACCTTGAAAGTTCAGCGTTTCAGAAAGCATCACAGATCCTGTGTGACACTGGAAAGCTTGCTGAACCAATTCCTGATGGTTTCTATTTTGTGACTCCTGTAAGTTTTATAAACTACTATTAATAATTTAATATGTAGCAAATACTTGATAGTCTCAATTTTAATTAAGTATTTTCTCTAATGGACATATCCAAAAAAACTAGGATTTATGTGGATAAAGACTTTGTTATATTGATTCTTATGATTTGATTTTTGTAATATGTCAGCATTATTTTTTGATTATGTAGTCGAGTGGGAGATTTTTGTGAATATTATGCCTCTGTTTGATATGCTTAAAAATTAGTTTTTTAGTACATTTTAATAAAAGTTGATGAAATGCAGTGTCAAAAAGTTGATAAAAGTTGTGGATCCGTGGTTGAAAATGAGTTTGAGGAAAAATGAGTTTTTAGAAAATGGGGGCCAAACGGGGGGCTATATGTGGACTAGCATAATCACTAAACCCAGATATAATTATTATATAAGATAATGGGGCATGTCTTGTGCATGTGACGCGTTGAATCATATTGATCAGTTCTGCACCATGAGTTCTGGAATTATGATTTACTTTTTAATTTTAATTTTTAATGGATGGCCTTTTAAAGCGAAGAAAATGAACTATTGTAAAAGTCTCACATGGATCCCTTGGAGTCTTCTTGATATCAGGTTGAAATACATTTGAAGAGAGTCTTAGAAAGCATATAGTTTAAATTTGAATAAGTCAGTTGATAAAATCTGTGGTTTGAAATTATTAGTTTCTCAGTTATGCTAATTTGGCGTTCAAACTACAACTTACAAAAGTACAGCCCAGTGTCCATAATTAAAATATATAGAAAATGTTCATAATTAAAATATATAGAAAATGTGAGTTTCAGCAATATAGTTCTAAAATTAGTATTGAAGTAGTTAGTTTTGTTGATTGCTACATATCTAAAGTAGTTATATATATATATGCGTTCTCCTAAAACTGCATGTATTGTTAAAAATTTAAAATATCGGTATAAATCTACACTTTTTATTTCGGAGTTTTCAGAGATTATGGTTGTTAGGATGGCAACATATTGGATAATTTGCTAACAGGCTTGAAATCAGATATTTCATATTAATATTGTGCTCCAGGTTATTTTACCATGAGTGGCTTTGAATGATCACTCGATACTTTCTCAGCTCAGAGTGTTGGTACTCAAAAGGTTCAATTATCGTAATGGAACGTCACTTTTCTATTTTTTTCATATTAGCTTCTGGAGACTTTCTTTCTCTCTTTTAATCTTTTTTGATTTTTTGAGGGTCATTTGTGATGATGCAATTTTATTGTTTGATATTTACTGTTAATGACTTAAATTCTGTCTCTTCTGGGCTGTGCATTCTATTCTACCCACAGTTGATCCATTAAATTCCCATATCAACTTTTGGTTGCATGAAATGATGGTCTTCAAAGTTTCACTCATAGCAGTTTTAGTTGCTGTATGATGTTCCATGTGCTGCAGGAAAGAAGATTCAAGGAGCCTTTTGACACTATTCCCTCTTTAGATGAGCTTTACACTTTGGGGAGGGGCTTACGCCCAATGTGCTTGTTGCCAATACATGTAAAGATAAGAAGCTCTCCATGTTAAAGCAGGTGGCAGTCGCTTTGGTGAAGGGATTGAGTTAAAGTCCTACTGCCATGATCAAGAAAATAGCTGGATTGGTGCACTCTCCTGCTACCTTTGTTAGTTTATTCTTTCATTTTGGTGCATGAATTTCTCTCACTTAATTGAGTTATTTTTTGACAGATGAGGATACTTTGTCTCTTCCTCTCTTAAGCTTATTGTTCCTAGCTTTTCTCTTTGGTATTGAATCTGATATGCCAGTTATTTACGTGAAATATAATTATTACCAGATTATTGGCAAAGAATTATTGCATGGATTACTAGTGACTGAAGTTTTAATGATTCAAGATATGCCGAACTGATCAAA
The DNA here is from genome assembly GCA_019395295.1 of Osmanthus fragrans. Taxonomy (NCBI): domain Eukaryota; kingdom Viridiplantae; phylum Streptophyta; class Magnoliopsida; order Lamiales; family Oleaceae; genus Osmanthus; species Osmanthus fragrans. Next base: position 635,087 of record JAEDXY010000107.1, on the reverse strand, counting down.
ATATTAAAGGTGCTACAGATTGTCATTTTTATGCATTACAGAAGGAAGATCATTAGGTTGTCCATGATTTGAATCATAAAAGGCACAATGGGCTTACCTGGGGGATAATATAATTCTATAAAGCTGTCATTTGCATCAGCTAAACGATTCACTGAATGTTCTGGATCCCTTGTAGTATACTTGAGGCCTGACATGATCACCTAGCACAAAGTAGTGGTGCACTGAAGCCGGTTTGAATGATTCTTTCTTGGAAGAGAAGGGTATTTCATGTTAGATTGAGATCATATATCAGAGAATAGAAAAATGACGAGTTTTAAGAAGATTGTTCCCAGTGTCAAAGACCATGTACTGATGAATCAAGACTATCTCTTGAGTGCAGGGGGGGCCTTCAAGTGTGCCATCATTGGATGCTTCCTTTTCTACATTTTTCTCTTGGATAGGGGGAAAAATAATTGAAAGTTATAAGGGCCAAAATGAATTGATGCTCAATTTTTTTTTTAATTATTTTGGAAAGGTATAGAATTGTTGTTATGTTGTCTTCTTCTTTAATTTTCAAAAGTAAAAGGAAAAGAATGAACAATATTTGGCACTCGTGTTATTTTATGTGCAGCTTTTTTTACTTTAATATTTTATACTGGGTTCTTCCTCTTTCACTTCCGTAGTTGTTTCTTTATCCGAGTTATTATAGTGCACTTGAGGATTAGTTTCTCAATTTTTATCTTGCTGTTGCAAATATTTTATTGGATGCTTCACAGGTGTTGTACTAAATCATACAAATTATTTCGTCTTGTAATTGCCTAGTTGACATGTAGAAATCTAGAACATGTCTGATTTATTTGGAATTGCTCAACTAGAAGCTGAAAGAAATATGTAGTTTCAAAATGCTTAGCTAGCACTGAAGGGTGGCTACTGCACTATTAAGCTATTACTAATTCTGTGCCGTCATGAAATTATGGTTTTTTGCATTTTACTAATTGCCACTGTATACTGGTTTGTGACTACTTGAGCCTCTGTAATCATGGTATCCATATGCTAGGTCAAATTAAACATGGTTCATGTTGTTCTCGGGCAATTTTGTTCAAAGTTCTTGCTGATACTTTTGGTCTTGATAGTAGGCTCGTGGTGGTAAGTATTTTTCTTCGTTGGAGTTGCATATAAAGTTATTTTCCCTTGTGCTATGATTTTCAATAGCTTAGCTTCCAAACATTGGACTTAAAATTAATGTGGATTCTCAGTATATTTCAGCTGTTGCCCAAGATTCTTTGTTTTTATTTATCTTTTTGCCCTTTTTCTTTCCCCGCTCTCAGGGTTTACCTAGAGGAGTAATGGAAAGAGCAAATTTATTTTAGCAAATGTCTACCATAGTTGTTTTGAATTCTGTAGAACTCCTGGTTGATCTTGTGCATTTTCCGGGCAAGCTGATACCAAGCTCTGCAGAGGCACTTTATCTCATTCATCTCTACTAGTGAGAGTGATTCTATAGATAATAACTCATATGATTCGCTGACTGATTAGCTTCTCAGATCAAGCAGATGTTGAACGGTAAGAACCTGTATTTTAGATCCGTATAATTTGAGGCTTTGGAAAAAACACTTCTCTGGCTTCAATACTAATCACACTAGGTTTAAGATTTGTTTCTTTTTCTTTTCTCTACCCTCTGAGAATGTAGTACAATCATTCTTGAGGATAATATTGTTGCAGCGTTAAACCCTGACTCCTGATCCATCATGCACAAATGAAAACAGTGATATTTGAGTTGAAGTGGAACCATGTTTTAAATGATTGTTTTTATTCTTTATATATGTGTATGCTTTTGACTTTTGCCAGAGAGATTAGATATTCTTGTTTTGTTGTCCAATTAATAAAACCTGTTCTTACAGTTTACCCCACTGTGAACCTAATGTAGAAAATTCGTTTTCGCAGTGCAGCCGGAAGAGAGTCATTGCTAAACAAAGGACAGCCAGTTCAAGGTTTTATTTATATTTACATGATAACTTTTTCTTCTTATTATTATTTTTAAATGCTATATAACTGGTAGTCATATTTCTGATAGAAAGTGCTGATGTGAGACTTGTAATGGTAATAATGTGGAAAACGATTGGATTGGTCTAAAATTTCCTATACATCTCTGAAACTCTGTGACGTAGGATGCTAGGAACACGATTGAACAAGAACGAGATTCAAAAAGGAAAAAGAAAAGAGAGGGAAAGAGAAGAAGAGGGGGAGAGAGTGAAGAGGGAAAGAACAAAAAAAATTCAGAGGGAGAATATTAAGTTTATTTCATATCAAAGTTGTATGTATTATAATGCATAAACTCCATTTATACAGAGCTTCATAAAACATATTCTATGTAGGAAACATCTAATCAAATCCTAGAAAATCTAGTAAATAACATAATAAAATCCTAGGAAATCTAGTAAATAAAACCTAATATATATATATATATATTTTTTTTTTCAAAATAAGAATCTAAACATGGAAAGTGATCATATAATAATCTAATAGGATATCCATCATTTCTCCTTGCTTGAGAACTCGACTCCGATGAGACATATTAAAATTTCTTAGTCAAGGAAGACAATCTTTCTCCCCGACTAAATAATGACACTAACCACATCGAATATGAAAATCATTTCCAAGCATCTCATCTACCCAATGGGAGACGAAATTTCCTTTTAACGAAGTAGCGGCAATGAACTTCAAGAAGCAACGACGTGTGCAAGTCATTCACAAAACTACCATGGAATCCACACGAGCACGATGCGCTATCACAGGATATTGGTGTGCAGAAACAAATGATTGTGACAACGGTGGTTCAAATGTGCTTCGACAAAGAAAAAATTCTGTTATATTGAAAACAAAACCTTCATTTAAGTGTAATAACAGTCAAATAGGATGTACGGAAACAATTTTGCTGCATTGAAAATAATTTGACGTTAAATGCAAGGAACACAGTTGAATAAGAACAAGATTGAAAAAGGAATAGGAAGAGAGGAGAAAGAGAAGAAGAGGGGAAAGAGAATAGAGAGAATTTAGGGAAGAATATCAAATTTATTTCATATCAAAATTGTATGCATTACAATGCATAAGCCTCTTTATCTAGGATTTAAACTAGTACTAATCATTGAAGGCATGTGAGAATTTGATCCTAGCTAGTGGAACAAGACAAACAACTAATCATGTTTCCTAAAATAAGCGTCTAACTTGAAAAGTAAATTAAATACTATCTCTACTAAGATTCTCATCACTCTGATATTTGTAATCTATGGGGAGCTTGATCCAAGAGGGAAAAGCCATATTGTTAAGATGTAAAGACATATCTCAATGACTACAAGAGAAGCGGGAGAAATCAGTGGCAGTCTAGTTTCTTTTGGAGAAAACAACACAAGCCATGCCATCCGCTGGATTGGATGAAAAGATTTAAAAAAATTGTTGCATTTAGGTGTAACTAGTAATCTTCTTCTGTAAACTCGTCTAGTTTCATGGAATTGTATGCAATGTTGTTCAGCACCGGAATTCCATCTTATTTCCACCTTAAATTCCAAATTAGCTGGATTTTGTTAACTCATCACATTTAACTTTCATTGAAGATTTAGTAAATCTTTTATCCCAGCAAGCGAGAAATGCAGTTCTATGAGAGATTAATGTGGAATTATTTGTTTTACATGACATTTCCTGTAAGTATTTTTTGTCATTGTTTTCTATTCCTGTTACAGTGGCAAAAAAATTAGAGAGGATCCAAAGGGAATTCCTTTGGGCAGGGTTGGGGGAGGAGAGGAAATTTCATTTGGTCAAATGGGGCGACGTTTGCTCCCCTATTTCAGTAGGGGGTCTTGGATTGAGGAGTCTTGTACTGTTCAATAAGGCTCTGTTGGGCAAGTGGTTGTGGAGATTTGGAGTGGAGAGGGAGAGTTTTTGGAGAGAAATCATAGGGGTGAAGTATTGTGTTATGGAGGGGGGTTGGTGTTCAGTTGAGGGTCGTAGCTCGCATGGGGTAAGCTTGTGGAGATACATCAGAAAAGGATGGAATGATTTTCAGAATAGGTTGATGTATATGGTGGGAAATGGTGACAATGTCAGATTTTGGGACGATCGTTGGCATGGAAATCAACCACTAAAGATGAGGTTTCCGTCTTTGCATCGCATTGCTTTGGAACTCTCTGCTATGGTGAATGAGGTATTAAATATTCAGAATGGAAGTCCTAACTGGAACATCGTCTTCGGGCGGGGCTTACAGGATTGGGAATTGGATGATTATGTACTGTTTTTGACCTCTTTGCATGAGGTGCACATTCGGGTAGGAGAGGACGATTGTAGCAGGTGGAGGGTGGCAGCAAATGGTATTTTCTCTGTTCGCACATATTTCAGATCCTTATTGGAACCTATGGAAAGTTCATTCCCGTGGAAGAGGGTATGGCAATGCAAATTGCCTCCACGGGTGGCATTTTTACTGTGGACAGCCGTGAGGGGGCAGGTGTTAACGGTGGATAATCTTCGAAGAAAAGGTTGTTATATTACAGAATGGTGTTATATGTGCAAGAGAGATGGGGAGACGAGTGACCATCTGTTTCTTCAATGCGATGGTGTGCGTTGGCTGTGGAACGATATTCTGGCTGCTCAACAAATGAATTGGGTGTTGCCAAGGCGTATAGAGGACGCGGTGCAAGCATGGAGGAGAAAACTTAGAGACAAAAATAGTAAACTAGTCTGGGATCTCATTCCAGGGTGCATTTTATGGTGTGTGTGGAGAGAAAGAAACAACCGCTGTTTTGAAGATCAAGCACAGACGACAGAGCAATTTAGGGAATTATTTTATCTGACATTGTATAATTGGTTTAATGCGGCAACTACTAATCCGATAGAGGGGTTGCCTAATTTTATTGTTTTTTTATCCTGTTTAAATTGATTATGCACACCTTGTGTATTATCATTTGATTAATAAAATGAGAGATTACTTATCAAAAAAAAAAAAAGTATTGGCAATGACATCCATCATGTTTTTCCTCATATATATATATATATATATATATATATATATATTTATGTATTAATAATAATAATAATAATATTATTATTATTATTATTATCATCATCATCATCATCTAATTGACTTGATTTTTCTATACACCTACCCATCTAAGTCTTGATATTCTTTTTGATTAATTGACAAGGAAAGTTTAATCATTTAATTCTTTTGTTCTGGCATCTGTTGTATTGTTAAGGCTTATGATGGGCTCTCTTTTCACTGTATGGTTTATTTTACTAATATATTTTCTTTCGACAAATAATCTCCACTTTTAGATTTTACCATGCAATTTAGATTTTTATTTCCAACTTTTTTGTTTCAAATTTCAATATATGTCCTTCTGTAGGTTGCTGTCTTACTTCCATGATGTCGTATTTTGACACTTCGAATTTCAGTCCTATGATAACCATGCCACCATTTCTAATATATTCTTTTAGTTAATTGATTTTGCAATTTGAATATTCAGCTTCATAGTATTCAGTTGTGGATCTCTTTTTTATGTGGAAAGCTGATATTTTCCCAACTGTATTAACTGATATTTGGTCTTGAAGGTTGCGGAAAAGAAAACAATTTGGATATTGTTATTATGAAAAACCTCATGCATTTTATGTTACCACAATAAACACATCTTAAAATTTAGTTGACATTTCTCTCATTCAGTATTTTGTAGCATTTAAGAACGGTTAATTATTTATTCTCTCTTTGAATATTTTCCTACCTACTTTTTCTTCATTTCTCTTTTTTGTTTGCCGAAAGCGGTAAGAAAATCTGCTTTCTAATGCTGTTATTGACTCTCATTTCATTGACCACTTACAGGTCTGCTGTTACATATCCGATAGATACCTGTAGGAGAAGACGGAGTTGTATTAGCATGATACCAGAGATTGGTGATGATACTGTACGGTGGTTGACTCCATTGAAACTTATTATGGTTTTTATAAGTTTTTATTTCTATGGCGAAGTTAAAGCTTGAAGATATTCATTCGAAAATGGAAATAAAATTGAATCTCACCATTAGTTCATCCTCATTTCATTTGAGTTTTATTTTTTGATTTTCTTGTAACTGCTATATAATGAAATAAAAAGTATCTTGGTGTCCGTTATTTCGTCCATGTTAGGCAACCTCCAATACTATCCTACACATGCAACCTTCTGTCTCAAGTGAAGAGGCGCAGTGGCATAAACATGAACAAAGTTCAAATTTTGCACAAATAAGGGGAAACAGTAGTCAATGATGAATAATTCTAAGGGATTTTACCAAAATGTTTCTTAGCAGCCTTGCTAAACTCTAATACTCTATTAAATGACTACCGCACATAAAATCTTTAAATGTTACAGAAAAGATGAATTTATTGTTTTTAAAATCTTCAACTGTAGACAATGAATCAATTGGTCCTATCCATGGTATGAAATTCTCTCTGTTTACTCTCCTATTTCATGCCTTGTTTCATTATACTTTGTTAAGGTGTGGTTGTAAACACCTAAGTTTGTCCTCCCTTTTGAGTGAGGGTCCCATCACTTCTACACGTGGATTACATGCTGATGTAGCTCACACCACTTGTTTTTCTCATGACCTGGTTACAATAAAGTCTGATTATAAATGCATTTGGTAGCTCTACCTGCTTTCTGGTTTACATAACGTTGACGGTGTGCTTGAATCAAGGGCCTTTTGAACGATGAATGAAACTTCAAAGAGAAATCGTCTTCCCAAGGAACAATTAAATGTTACACATAGATCTACAATTGAAAGAGATGATAGCTCAGATCTACAAGAAAGTGTATGGTTCTTTTCTCTGCTTCTTTCTTAAAAGAATGATTTAGCATATAATTCTTTAGTGCTACATTGTTTGTTTTCCTTTTGAGTAACAAATTGATGTCTTGTTTTGCATTCAATCCCTCATGTTTTATCTTGTCAAGTTTTACTTAGAAGTTTCTTACACCATGCAATCTCTTAGCCGTCTACTGTAAAATTCAAAAAGTTTCCCATTACATGATGTGCTAGAATGTGATCCTACTCATTTATTTATTTATTTTTTGGCAATTGAGAGCATTCACCTTATTTAGTATCCAGATAGTTTGTTCAAGTTCACTTAAATAATTTCTAGCTTTCACTATTTTGTTTGGTGTTAATATCAGTGGTCAAATTATGTTGTTTTATCCTAAAATAATTTCCGATGAATGTTTTATGCACTTAATGCATTTTTTTGTGTTTAACTTGTAACTATTATTGCTGAAACAAATTTTCTTGTTTCAAAATATTTACAACAGATCTTAATCTTGATTTATGTGAATTAAATATTAACACTTATACCCATTAATTCAGATTTCTAATAGTTTCCCGAATGACCAGATATGTCTAGTCTTGTCCTGGAATTTAGCTGCAGTTTAATGTTTAATATCATATGCTTCACTTTCCAGCTATCAAGGTTCAATCCTGAAAACCCTATGAAATATAGTGTTCATGGGAAGCAAAAGGCAATATCACTTCCATCATCTCCTCAATGTTTTGTCAATCAAGCTTCTCTTAGGGATAAGGCAAGCACAATATTTGCCTGTCCTGATATGATGTCAATATTCAATAAAGTGCTTGGAACATCTAAGATTCTGAAGGAGCCATTGTTACCTTTTCAAGAATGGAACATTGATTTCTCTGAAATTACCATTGGAGCCCGTGTTGGAATCGGTATGTTATTTTCTTTATATTAGTTTCCGATTAGCAAAGCGAAACTTGCTGTGAACATTCCTTTCTAAATTGTTTCTGTAGTCGGAGGTTAATATAGTTGAATAATTTTAGCGTAAGAGTGCCACGATAGGGGTTTCTATCAATTGAAGCCACTATTATCCATTTTTCCCCATTATCAGAAAACACTGTACATTTAAATGCTTTTTATATTCCCACTTTGTTCTATTGTTAGTTGCCTGAATATGCTGACCCTCACTCCCTCCCCTTCCTGATACGCATGCACTTGCATCTGCGCGCACACATTATGTCAAATCTGATTCTTTTGGGAGACAGAATATTTATTAATAAAGGGATAAAAATTATAAATTTTAGTTCTTTAGCTGATCAAAAGATCTTTTATATCTATGCGCAGTCAAAAGGACATGTATAATACGTTCGGTGCACGTTTTAGTTCAAACACAACACATATAGTTCAAAAAGAGAGTGACAAATTTGATGAGATATATCTTTCGCACTTAAAAATATAATCCTCACAGCATAACGTAAGATTTATGATGTCCTAATATCATTTTGGTTAAAGAATGTTATGCTAATTAAGCTCGTTTTCATGTCTTAACTTTCTTGAAACCAGAAAGTCATAGTTATGATTGGAAAGAACAAGAATGTCATCCTTTCCTTGGCTGTGATATTTCTCAAATAAGCCATTATCTTGATCCTGTGGCAATATCTCTAAGACAAAGCAATCCCCTAAATGCATTTACATAAACACATTGAACGCTTTATGGTCTTAAAATGAACATGCTATTTGACATTGAATTTTATTTTTCTTTAATGCTATTCACCTCTTTAATAGTTTTCATCTTTTAAATTCAGTTTCCATTTTTTCTTTTGTACTCTAGGATTCTTTGGGGAAGTTTTCTGTGGCACTTGGAATGGATTAGAAGTTGGGATCAAAGTGTTTCTGGAACAAGAACTGACTGTTGAGAATGTGGAAGATTTTTTCAACGAAATATCTATCTTGAGGTAATTTATATTGGTGTGCTGATGTTATTAGCTTTTTGAATAAAACTATTTCCATTGACAAACATCTCTACATCCCCCAAGAAAAGGTGAAAGGGGAAACTAGCATTTATTTGATACCTAACATTTCTTTTTCCTTTTGCAGCCGTATCCGCCACCCTAATGGTAATGTCTTTCTTCAAGCATTTCAAAAATAGTAATATATTTTATCACGTAGCCTTTTTACTTTTGGGATTTCACTTCCTTTTTCTCTCCTGGAAAGTTGGGAGATGTTAAGAGAGTGCTTGATATTTTTCTATGCAGTTATTTTGTTCCTTGGTGCTTGTACAAAGCCTCCTCACTTGTCCCTGGTTACCGAATATATGGAGATGGGATCACTGTATTATCTGATCCATGCAAGTGGACTGAAAAAGAAACTTAGCTGGCAAAGGAGGGTTAAAATGCTTTGTGATATATGCAGGTTCACGCAGATACCATCTTTCTTATCTGTTCTCCGTTGCACATTGAGTTGTGAATAGATGCTCTTTTGCTTGGTTTTAGGGATTCAGGGCATTTAATTTATCTTTTGCTCGTAGCAGAAGTAAAAGGAAAAATGATGATAAGGTGGTTGCACGATCATTAGATTCTCAAATCCAATGCACACAATCTGTTACAGGGTTTATGTTGAGTATAGGGTTTAGTTTGAATTTGATTAATCTATTATCCAAGACTGGTTAATAAAATCTGTTAATCTCGTGTTCTGGATAAGATGCCATGGCAAACACGTCGAATAAGATGGGGTAGGTGCTGTGTTCAACCGAAAAAATTCACTTCAAATCATGCAGTAATTAATTTGTTACATTTCACGTTTGCACTGTTCATACTTTTTATTGAATGAAAATGAATATTTAGCCCTTGTTTGACACATTATTTGAAAAATTAAAGAGTTTTAATAATATTTTTCGGAGAATGTGTGGTTAAAAAGTAAAGAAACTTTATTGGTTTGTGTGTAGAATATTTTGTTGTGTGAATGTGTGGTGGATAATGATGGTGTAGCAAATAATTTAAAATTTTAAAGGGGCCAAACAAGGGCTTATTTGGTTGTTAACTGGATGACTAGACTGATTTTACTATTTAAAGAATTATTTCGTCAATAAGTGCTGGGCTCTATTTCTTGCTTGGTGTTTCACTGTATCTCACTAATTATGCATCTCGAGGCAAACCTCTCAATTAACATTTTTGTGCCTTGAAAGAAAACTTAATGGCCCTTGAAGAGCGAAACAAAGTCTAAAGATCATATATTATAATTAATCATTTAATCTCAGTTGAGAGTGGGGTTTATCATCAGTCTGGTACATGTTTTTCTGTTTCATTCCCTTTCTGTTTTAATCTCCGCTCGTCTCTGTTTATTAAGGGGACTGATGTGCTTACATCGAATGAAAATAGTACATCGTGATTTGAAAAGTGCGAACTGCCTCTTGAATAAGAATTGGACAGTGAAGATATGTGATTTTGGGCTATCACGAGTACTGACTACCGTGCCTATGAAGGAATCTTCTTCTGCTGGAACTCCGGAATGGATGGCACCAGAACTTCTTCACAATGAACACTTCACTGAGAAATGTGATATTTTCAGCCTTGGTGTCATCATATGGGAGCTATGCACGCTTAAAAGGCCATGGGAAGGTGTACCTTCGTTTCAAGTAAGTATTATGCTACATCTCAACTGTTATTCAGAATAATAACAAGGAATATACCCAAAAAAATAAAAATAAATAAATAAATAAAATGCTAAAATAGATTTATTGACATTGATTCTGCATACGAGCAGGTTGTGTATGCTGTTGCTGATAATGGACAGAGGCTTGAAATTCCTGAAGGTCCTCTGAGCAAGTTAATTGCAGGTACGTTTTTTACTTCATAATTCGTCTTGATTGTGTTGTGCCACTTTAGAATTAGCTTTTGATTCGTTCTTATTCCAGATTGCTGGGCAGAACCAGATGAACGTCCTGACTGCCAGGAAGTTCTCGCTCGCCTCCAAGAGTGGGAAGGCACGCTGTGCTAGTTTGGTTCTTTTGATTTTGTGTAAACGCCGTGATGGAAGTATTGAGAGTTGTTGCAGGGGATTTGTACATAAATAAACCTTTTCTGTGACTGGATAATGCTTCAGTTTCAATAAAGAAAAGGTATTTCCGTGTGACTGCCATACACGGTGCTTATATATTCCTCAGTCTGTACTTCGACTCTCTAGAAACATTTTTTTTTTTTGGCCTCGCAAGAGAAGTTGACTCTACGACTCTACGACTTTTATTAGTTGATTGCTAGTTTACTTAAATCTTTCTTCCATGCATGGTTAAATAGACAAGTACCAAACTAAAACATGCTGTTGATTTAGTTCTTATAATGTGTAGTCCACGATGTCACCATATACTAAACAAAAGAATCATGCTATCTAGTACTAATGGAGATAGAGTACAAGTCTAGGTGTCATGCAAGTGATTGGACATGTTAAATGTGATTTGTTTTTCTACTTTTAAGGTGATTTATCAATTAATGATATTTGCACGCTATTTAGATTGGTACTTAGCCATATAACATTACTCAAACAAAAGTTGTTAGGAATAAAGCTTAGCAAAAATTTCCAGCCACTAACCAATTCAGTAGATTTTCATAGTCTCTTATTCCATATTTTTATTTAGCAGTGTATTATTTATGGTATACTTCGTAACTCTTCATTATATGGTATAATTTCATTCTTTAACCTTCTAGAGCTGTTATCACTAACAAACTTTTATCTAATATAAACATCTAGCTGTCGTCGTACTGCATCAAAACTCAAAAAATTGTTAGTAGGTCGAGTTGATGAGATTACTTCCATTAAGAGAATCTGCAGCAGCAAGCAACAATATCAGATGGAATTTGCAGATTCAAATTCAAAAGTCTGCAGGGTATATGATGATAAAGAGTGTCAGTAAAAATTCTCTTTTTGTTTACTTCCTTTGTGTGATGATTGCCAATACCAGAAAAAATAGCTGCATATTCAAGCATCCCCTTCTCTCATCTCTTCAATAATTGAAGCCATCAATAGACAGCCCATGATCCCATCTCACCTATCATTTTCTTCTGAACGTATTAATCTAAGAAAATCTTCTGCTTTTAAACTTAATTACTCATAATCTAACAAGTTAATCTTAGATTTTTATGTGACTAGGTTTATCTAGAGGACCCCTCTCCCCTTCATCCTTCACATGTTGCCCACTAACTCTGCATCTCAGCTGTTAAATGCCTGGGCCCCTCTATTCAATCAGAAATTGGATGCCAAAGATTATGAAGAACATGACAAATCATTATTTGGATTAGTACATCAGATCAGTACATAAATATCTATGTATTTGTGTTAGATGGAACCATTTTCTGTGTGTCATCATCTTGTTTTTGAAAGAATTTCTTTATCTCAAAGTGCGCATAGGTTTAAGAGAACAAAGATGGCACATTTATCAGTCAAGAAAGTCCCAAATTCCAATTTCCATCTAATTGCGAAGACATTCAAGCAAACTTTCGGGATTGTTGGAAATGAGTATTTATGATATACTACCAACAATGCACATGATCTTACTTGGGGTTATTGAAAGATCATCAAACTTCTCTCAAAAGAAGATTATCTTGAAACCTAATAATCCCATTTCACTCTTTCTCTCCTTCCATCTAATACCAAGAACCCCACATTCCCCGGCCCCAAACAAGGGCACTACACTAATAGCCTTCTCACCTACTCCAACTAAGCATATTCAATCAGAGATTGACAAGTGTCAGAATTTGATTGAGCCACTTGGATGATTTAGCAATACCAGTCATGTACAAACATGTGTCTCCATAATCCTCCAACCCAAATTATTGAACTTAGTGAAGGGGAAGGGTACTAAGGAGGGAAGGTGGAGAGAGGGTTGAATGATAGATCCAAAAGGCAAAAGTACAGAATGAGGTGCAATTATTAATTCATTCCATATATGGATTTTATCCAAAGCAAGTGACAGGAGAATGCCCCATAGAAAAATGAGGACAAATGGGAGGGCTAAAAGCATATAATAAAACCATCATCCATCAGAAAAGAAATAAAGAAAGACAGATAAATTATTTAAAAAAAAAAAAAAAGGAAAAAAAAGAAAGAAACTTCTCTTTATCTTTCTGCCTTATATTTTCACTTCTTTCCACTCCTTAATCCCTTCCCCTCTCTCTCCCCCTCTCCATCCTCTTCTTTTCTATGTCTATGTCTCTCTTTAAGAGAGGAGTTCAGAATTATTGACCATGAAAAACACCATTAGATGCTGCATATCTTGCATTCTTCCATGTGGGGCCCTCGATGTAATTCGAATAGTACATACTAATGGCTATGTTGAAGAAATCAGTGGCACCATAAAGGCAGAAGAAATCATGAAATTACATCCAAAGCATGTCTTGAAGAAGCCCTCATCGCCATCTGATGAAGGGATGTGTCCAAAGATTGTTGTGGTTCCTCCTGATGCGATACTAAAACGTGGGAAGATTTATTTTCTCATGCCTCTGCCTTCTCGATCCCATAAGACTCCATCGAGATCATCTACAAGGAGAAAAAAGAAAGAATCCGAAAACGAAGATATTGCCAAAAACAGTGATCTTTCTATGAAAAACCTACTGGTTTCTGATCAGTATTTAAGTGAGATTTTATCAGAAAAGTTTTCAACACAGAGAGATCGAAGGAGAGGGCGTGTTGGCGTGTGGAGACCTCACTTAGAGAGAATTTCAGAGGCACCAGACGAAGCTTAATGCCGAGTAAATTTTTTTCCTTGTTATTTTTTTCCTTAAGATTATCAATTAGGGTTTCTAGAACTCAGTACTGAGCCTTATCCTTTTCTTGTTTCATTTTTGTTTTCTGTGTGTATATAATTCATAGTTTAATAACAAAAATTGTAATATAGTTAAATTATCCACAGATCGAAAGGAGCCACGAAAAAGAATTATGAGAAATGGTGACATTGACTTCACTCCATTCTACAAGAAAACATTAACAAATAGAGTTGAATCTTGAATGTGGATCAGAAACAGTTTTTGGAGAGAGAGAGAGAGAGAGAGTATTTTTGTTTGTGTTCAATTGGGATCAAAGGAATTGTGTTAGATAAGAAATTGGTATTGAAAAATATCCTACTTCTACTGCTCATCAACAGTTTATCTGTGTGTGTGTGTGTTTAATTATTGGACTTGAACGAGTTTAGAGAGATTGTGGTGTTTATCATATCAGCACCCACAATAAAAATGATCCTCACGATTTTTCTTGGAGAAAAAAGAAAATCTGTTTCCATGTTTCCTGGTGATTGCTCCCTCAACTGTCGGCACACCGGAAAACCTTAATTTAATTAACAACACCTAGAGTCGAGATAAGAAATATTAAACTTTTAAACGACGTGATTTAATAACAATTTAAGGCTTATTTAAATAACCCTCGATTAGATATAATGACTTGTATTTTAATACGATCTAAGTCATCTGGATGTTGATGAAATAATTGTCCCAAGTGCTTTGCAGCATAAAATAATGCACTTGTAGAAAGTGGGCAGTGTCTTTAACCAAATTGTTCTTTAAAAAAGATGATTTACATGATGCCATTAGCATCCTAGAAAGGTGATTACAGCAAAGGTTAGAGCTTTCTGGGGTCACGGGTGATAAGCCCATATTCGGGACCAATTAGAAAGGTAACACAATTGGTGGAATCTAATCGAATTGATCAATCAAAAAGTCACAGCATTTAGCTTTTTAGTTCACTTATTCACATTGATCCTATCTACATCCCCTCCCCACCCCCCCCCCCCCCCCCCCCCCCCCCCCCCCCCACACACACACAAAATTGATTATATGCATAAATTTGATTGAGTAGAAGAGTTGTTACTCTTTTATATTAATTTGATTTCCTCATTTCAATAGTGATGTGATGTTGATCATGATGGTTTAACAATAACATCACATCTCGTTTATATAAACAATCAAGGATTATGTTAGACAAGTTGAAAAATTAACAAAACGTCAAATAATTACAATATTAAGACTGATAGATTTTCCAAGAATGCCTTCAAGTTTCCAATGCTAAGATTTCAATTTTACGTAGTTAATAACTAATAGGAAATTAGTTTTAATCCCCTCTTTATAATTTGTAATCTTCATTTGCTTCTTCAAAATCTCGAACTTGTCATTGGCTTCGTTAGAATGTGTGCTGGTTGATCGTCATTTTCCAAAACCTCCTTGGTTTACTGAATTTAGAATAAGTGATGATAGAGCTCCATATGCTTAGACGTGACATTGAAGACTAGATACTTTGTCATGGCTATTGTGGACATGTTGTCAATGGATAGTTTCTGGCATGATGCTCAAATTTCACAAGATGCATTTTTAGCATCTACATATTCTGCTTCTGCTAAAGCTAATTCTCTGGAAATTTGCTTCTTTGAGCTCCATGAAATCATATTTTATCCAAGCAAAAGATGTATCCGGAAGTACTTTTATGATCATAGATTGAACATGCTCAATCATTGTCCGTGTACCCAACATACTTGAAATATTTTTTTCTCTGTACTCAATTCCTTGCTGCTTCGTTCCTTGAAGACACCTTAGGATTCTTTTTTCTGCTGCAAAGTGAAATTTGTTTGGTTTATTCATGTACATGGAAAGTATGCTCACAAAAAATGTGATGTCTAGCCTTGTATTGAGATAAATCAATAACCCAAATCAATTTTATAGTAGAGAACAGCGTCGACTTCGTTCGCGTCATCATGAACGCGTAATTTTTAATTCAAAGCTATCGGAGTACTTGCACCGACTCATGTTGAATTCCTTGAGAGAAATATTCAACCATTACTTTACATCACTGTTTTACTAGGCCCAAGTTCGTCATCTCGTAGTATTGTCCATTCTTGCAACTATACATCTTTGCAAAGTCAATTCTTTGCTGTTGAGAATATCGTGCATTGTACATTTGAATTGAATCATCTTCAATGGCCTTCTTCTATTTTGGAAACGCGACGAGCTCTTAATTTTTTTTATTTTTTGTTTCAATGGTATACACTTCTTCATTTATTGATCTCGTCTAGCTTTTGCCTTTTGAGCCGTTTTCAAATTATTGGGGCTCATACGGAAACAATCCAAGTTTACATAAATCATAGATATCTTTTAGTGAATGCTTCTTTCTTGGTTGACTTTCTCAATTAGGATTGAACAACGAAATCATCATCCGCGGAGGAAGGGATCGAATTTCGAAGATCGCTTTTTGGATGAAACTAAATGTGTTCGTTAGTGATTGAGTCTGTCAATGGGACGTTTATATGGAGGTGATTTGGACGACTGAAGCCCTCTCGTCAGAGCACTTCTCAAGTGGTGTTAGGGTTTTAATTTCAAATCTTCGCAAAACTTTTACGGAAATACAAACAATAAAATAAAATAAATTGTTTTAATTTAAAATAAACACAATTATACTTAATTTTATTTATGTATAAACCTTTATTATTTAAATTATATTTTAATTACAAATTGCTATATTACACTCTGCCGCGACCGCAATGAACAGCCCCCCCTACCAAACCTCCCCAAGTATCACCCCAACCCAAAACCATTTTTGTTGACTTTCTCAATTAGGATTGAACAACGAAATCATCATCCGCGAAATCGAATCGAAATCGCTTTTTTGAAACAATTGGTTCTGTGGATCTGTCAACGTTTTGATTTTGAACTGAACCAAATCACTTCAAAGTGGTTTGTTTTAATTTCAATCTTCGCAAAACTTTTACGGAAAAAATAAAAATAAAATAAATTTAAAAATTTCCAACCCAACTAAAATCAAGTACATCCCAATTAAGAAGATATATCCACATAAGACTTAACACGATTAAACTCAATACATAAATAGTCAATTATTCATCTCAATTAATTAATTAAATCATATTCAAATACTCATCAATCATCACAATTGTAAATGTAAAATCCTCAAATGGGTGAAGTTTGAACAACCCATATTCATCTTCCGCCCATTACAATTGAGTAGACAATTAAATCTAAATTTTAATTCAAATTCATACATTTATTTTCCTTCTATTAATAATTTTCTTGAATTTTAGCTAAATTTTCAGGTCAATTTATCCAAATTCTCTTATCTTTTGGTAATTATTTGTAATATTATATTGGTAGTTGTGTTATTTTGTTCTAACTTGTGCTAGACTCTCTTAAATTTTTAGCGAACATCATTTTTTATTTTTTTATTTGCATCTCAATTTCTTAAACATGTCACACAATTAATTATTTACATTTTAATTTTACTACAAATTGCTAAAATGATTCGGTGATTTATTTAAATGGTCGTTTTGAAGATTTGATCAATGAGTTTTTCAATATATCACTTTTGTGAAAATTGAATGCAAATAAATGCAAGATTATCTCCAAATTGTTAAAGATGTGTTAGATATTCAAATAGTCATATTCTTGATTTATTTAGGCGTTCATTGAGTGCTAATATAGTTGAGGCGATGATTTACCCTAAAATTTGATTGTATAGTCACAAGGAACCTATAATGATTCGTCAATATTTGAATAAGATAGAAGTACTGAATGATTCACAAAAAATTATAGAATGTATTATTGTATTTGATTTTTCTATACATTCTATTTTATTACTTGTTTTATATCGTTTAACTATAATCGATGAATTTATATATTATATTCTTCTCTTTGTGGAAAAATGAATTACGTATTACAATTGCAGATGTTATGCCAAATAGAATCGAATAAGAGGTTAAAACATTTCTATCATGTTCTTGCATTACAATGATTAGAATTATAGAACTTTGATTTGTAATATTTTTAATGATACTATTTATGTTTTAACGTGAAATTTTGGATTAATACTTATAATTTAACTTATTCGATATATGTTATTTTTTCTTTGTTAAACCGTGATTTTAAATCGAATCAAAATGAGAAAAAAAATGGTTTGAATTGATTTGGTTTGATTTAGAAATTAAAGTGGTTTCATTTTTTCATACCCCTTTAAATGATTTGGTTTGAAAATTTATCACAAACTGTTCAAATCGAATCGTGTTTACTCCTACTTTTAGCTTTAGCTCTTGAAGTGCACGAAAGTGAGTTTGCTAGGCTACATGTATGCAAAGTTTGAACTTGAGGTGCCAACAAATTGATATGGTCTCAAGCCCCACATGTAACGATCCAAGTCTGTACCCAAACGACTAGCTTACATACTATCCATTTTGGTGGGCATGTGCCCACTTACTCCCTAACGGCTTTCTGTCGTGTCTCCCAAGATTCGAACTCAAGATCTCTATCATATGAGAGACTTAAATTGAATCTTGGTACCAATTGAACATTTTTTGTAACGACCCGGGTTTGTACGTAAGCTAGCGTACTGTCCGCTGTGGATGAACTTATGCACACTTATCCTCTTACGACTTTCTGTCGCATTCCCTGACAGTATGTGGTGTATGCTCACTCAAAGCGGACAGTACATAAGCTAGTGATTTAGGTACAGACCCGGGTCATTACACCACAATTTGCTAATCCTTCCAATCCCCATAATTCTTTTAAGTGTTATGCCATAAGTTCAATATATTTTGAATATAAATACATTTAATGTGATTGATGCATTTTTATTTATGATAAATCTATTATAATAATAAATTAAATTAATAGAGTCCATAGATTTAAGTAACTTATTAATCACAACAGGTTACGATTGTTAATACAAGTTAAATATAACTGAATCTTAAATTATTCGTGGTCTTAAATAATAATGAGATATGAATATCATTATTACGAATAGACCAATACATTTTACATTTCTTACTTATGGAGTGAATAACTGATCTTACAAGTTAAAATTTAGTGACATTTAAATGGATGCGTATATTTTTTGTTAAGAGAACAAATCATTGGAGACCCGCAGATTTCACATGAATAATTATTTGAGTGTCAGTGATTAATCTTTAATGTTCGGTAATGAAATTGATCATTTGACTTGAGATCATCATAATATCTTATACGAGGACAGTCATACTTTGGTTATTTTTGATGTTGCTATGCTAAAAATAATATGGAGGTTGTGATGAATAATAGAAAATTTGTCACTCTTAGATATTAAGATATTATGATCTATGTTTTGTTTGCTTAAGTTGGTATCGAAATCCTTAGCCAAGTTGAGTACATAAGTTGAAAAGAGTTTTGATGAATACTAACTTAAGAGTGGGACATAAGATATGGTCGATTATTTGAGATTGATATATTTTCATATCTCGTAATTGATCATATTATATTGACGAATGTATTTTAATTTCATGGTAAACAAACAAGTTTGATTTTGTCACACCAAGTGACATTTTTCGTCACATATATTGCCACGATACATTTCTAAATGTCATCGAGGACAATGAATATGAATTAATTGATATAGAATAATTAATGATAAATTAAAAGGAGAGTTTTAATTTATCTAATTGGATTAGATTAAAGTAATAATTCACGACATCATGATTGAATACCTAATGGGTCACATAGAAAAAGCGAGAACTAGAAGAATGATTTTAAGATCTAATTGTCAATCGTAGAATTAATTAATATGATTGTTTATTAATGGACTTAAGTTAAATTAATTAACTTATGGATCAAATTTAATTAATTAACTAAAATGTCGATTTGTGTTTAATGGGTGGGTGAGGCCCATTTAAACATATATTAATAAAAGAAAATTACATTTAGGGAGGTATTTAAATATTCAAATTCAAAATTAGGATATATGGTTTATTTATACAAAATTCAGGTTTTAATAATAATATTATAAAATATTATAATATTAAAAAATCAAATCTATTATATATCTATTCAAAATCTTAATTAATAATTCATTCCCCTCCCTCCTCTCTCTCGCTCTTTCTCACTCTCCCTCTAAGATCACCGCCACCACCACCACCACCACCTCACCTCACCTCACTTCCATTAGTAAACTGCCCACAGCCACCACCAAACCCCCACCCAAAGATCGATTCCGGTGGTTGGCGACGCCACTGAACCACGTGCGTGGATGTGTGTGGCTGTGGCGAGAGGACAGTATCCTTATGGTCGCGACGCCGGTCAGTTCTGGCTGTTGAACGCCAGCAGCGCGACGCTGCTGTGAGTGTGCAGCGTTGCGACGCTGTGTGGCTGTGGCGGGCGGTGAGGCTGTGGTCTTCAATGCGGTGGGCGGTTTTGGGGTGTGCAGATTTTTTTTTTTTTTTTTGTGATTGTGCAGATTGATAGCGGGATTTGGGTTTTTCTGTGAGGTGTTGGTGGTGGCTGGGTTGTGGCGATGATGTTGGGTGCGGTGTGGTGGATCTGCTGGTTTCTGGTAGATGACAATGGTGCGGTGATGAGGTTGTGGTGGTGGTGATGGTATTGGCGGCGACGATGGTGTTGTGCGTATGGCGGTGGCGGTTTTGGGGTGGTGATAGTGGCTGTTGGTGGTGGGAGATGATTGGGGCAGATGATTTGCAGATTTTTGGTGGCTGTTGTTGGTGTTTTGTGGTTGGAAGTGGTGGTGGTTTTGGGGTGGTAAATTACCGTGCGTGCGTATGGCGGTGGTGGTTTTGGGGTGGTGATAGTGGTGTTGGAAGAGCTTTTTTGAGGTGTTGATATTGCTATTTGACGGCGACGATGGTGGTGCTGCTGGTGGAGGCAGCGGCGAAATCGTGGTCACATATGATTTAGTGGTGGTCACAATAGTATGACTTATATGTTAGGGAATTGTAACCTTATTGTTAAGCTATTGGGCGGCGACGATGGTGGTGCCGTTGGTGGAGACATGGGCGAAGTGGTGGTCACTTATAATTTGGTGGCGGTCACAATATTGTGACTCATATGTTTGTGAATTGTGATCGAAATTAATTGTGACCTAAAAAATTAATTTGTGACCTATTAAAATTTTGATTTGCGACCTCGAAAATAATCTTTGACCTATTAAAATTTTGATCTGTGACCTCGGAAATAAATTGTGACCTATTAAAATTTCAATCCGTGGTTTCGAAAATAATTTGTGACCAATAAAAATTTTGATTTGTGACTTTGTAATAATTTGTAATTAATTAATTTGATAATATCTGACCAATAAATGCATTTGTGACCAAAATTGTACAAATTTGTGAATTTTATATATTTAATTAATTAATTAAATCATAAATAAAATTTAATAGAAACCTGATTTTTGAACATTGAAACCTTTTACCTTATTATTGAATTCACCATACTAAAAATCTTATTTATGTATTGTTCCCTATTAATAAACTATCAATGTTTGAGTTTTTCATAACTCACATTACAACACAATTACGATATTCATATTCTTGCTAGCACGTGAAAGCGAAACTAATATTTTTCTCATTCTTGTTCTCTTGTGTGGGCTATCATTGGACGCTAGACAACTGAATAGTTGTGGTGTGAAAAGATCATGATAGATTAAAATTTACAAAGAAGAGGAGAGATTGTGATTGTTCGTGATTAATATTCTCGAAGAAGATCGAAGAATTTGTTAAAGGTAAGATTTTAATCATGATTTCTATCTAAACATAAAAACGATCCTTGAATACTCTTTTTTGTCTTTTTTTTTTTTTTTTTTTTTTTTTTGTGCATATGCTTGCCGAATATTTTGAAGTGATCTACCGTGGGCTTCTTATTGGGATATAGTTTTGAAGACTTTTTAAAAAGGTCTAGAAACCATTTTTGATTGACAAGAAACAAATATTGATCAAAATAATTTTTACAAGTAATATGAAAAACATGGCTAACATCCAAAATTTTGATTTAGAAAAAAATATATTTCTTTCTATTTGTAAAACCATAGCTCCGTATAAATAAAAATATATGAAAAACAATAAAACATAAATATTATAGAAGAAAAAGAAAGAAATGAAGACATATAATATAGCAAATTTACAAATTGCATCCTATGCATTTGTATTTATCTATCGTATTGTGTAAATTTATAATTTTACATAAAACATTTTAGAATATAGTAACGAAAAAATAAAAATTGCTAAATATAATTATAAATAGGTAAATAGACCAAAATATACATAATTAAAAATAACAAATCTCACATTTTATATTACATTACACAACAATTCACATACTAGTTTTTTTAACTATTTTTTTTTTCAAAAGTTTAATTACTATTTAATTTTCATCTAAACATTTATTTTTGTCAAGGCCCTAGCCAAATTTTAAACATAAAAATGTTGAAAAAAATTGGAAATAATAGAGCAAAAATAGGCAATATGTTATGTCCTTCATTGCAATTAAAATGTGGTGAAGTTAACAAAATTTAATTGTAATTAAGGTACTCAATTTTTTCACTCATGTCCTCCATTTTTTTCTAATTTTTTTTTTTTTACTTTCAATTAATTAACACATCTTTTCTCTGATGTCAATTTCTATCTAAATATTCTAGTAGCATGAGAAAATTAATTTTTCAAACTTTTTGTGTTTGTTCTTTATCTTTCTTAATTTAAAGATATGAGGGATGAAGTAATCTTCTTATTCCTTCCTACAAGATTTTTTGATCTTCATCAAAGACAAGACATGCTAAGTAATAGAAGACTGGTGATAAAAATACGACGAAAAAAGTTGGGAACAAAGTGTGAGAATTTACGAAAGTCAGGAACCTTTACTTCAATCAAAATGTGATGCCATTAATAAAAATTGTGGTGAGTGTAGTTACCTTTTTTCTTTTCTAGTAAATTGTGTTTTGATTGCTATTATATAAAGTGTAATCCGTTCACTTGGATGTCACCTTAGTCACAAAAAAATAGCCGAATCGTGTGTTCACATGTCATGAAGTGAACATCAATGCCTCGATTGCCTATGATGGCCTAAACAAAATGATGCACTTCCCCAATAAGATATGAAACTTTGTAACATTTTTTTTTCTCAATAGGGAGGAGAAACTGTCTCGATGCCCTGCATACCTTCTCTTCTAAAGCTCGCATCCTGTCTTTATCTATCATAAATATATATACCTTTGTCTTCTCTTCTATCTATAGTCTTTATGTTATATTCTAAGTAGACAGAACATTAATCCTAGCCTCAGAGGTTTGTCCGAATAGAGAAATATGTAGGACTTTAACATGATTAGAGGCGTCGAATAGTCTCAAACAAGGACGTAACTCATCTCAATGCAAATTCCTATAAATCAACTTTGAAGTTAGTGTACAACATATTTGCGTGAAAAACAAACGTACCAAAACTAATGTCATAAAAGTACAAATATCAATAAGTTTTGAAAATGAAAGTGTAAACATGATTTTCAACAAAATAAAGAAGAATTTTAATTCACTAAAATGACTAAAATGCCTTTGTCAATTCTTATAAGTAGGCCATTGCAAAATTAAAAATGAGAGTTCAATTATAAGAAATTCAAGAGGAAAATTCTAGAGAAATTGAGAGAAAAAGTACACAAAATATACTGTTGATTTTAAGAAATACAATTTATTTTAGGTCAACAGTATTGACTAAATGAGTAAAATGGAAATGCCCAAAAGACAAAAAGAACGTATATATTTTTGGCGTATTGAGGAATATGTTTTAGGAATAAACCTCCTCTATAACTTATAAAATCGAAAGGGATGTATCCGATATTTGTATGTAAAGACTGAAGTCATAAAATTTCCAATTAATAAAAAGAATGTAATTGTAATTTAAAAGAAATTGGTTTTTTTCATAATAATGTTATAGTTAGAAATATTTAATATTTTCGTACAATTTTAAAGGACCAGGCTACTTGTACCGCATGAATTACCACACGGTTGACAACATACACACACATTGGGAGGAAAATATTTTTTAAACAGACAGGGTCCACGGCACCCATGTGAGGGTGCGATAAAACTTGCGGTAAGTCATTGTTGTATAACAAGGTTAATTCATTTTAAAATCACTCTTATCCCATTTGTGCCGTGTTATATCCACTCTTTAGTGGTGTCGATGTCACACGAGTTGTGTCAGACTTGAGTCATTAAGCAAAATAGCAACACAAATTCATCTTTCTACTTTAGCCATCACGAATACCCGTGGGTTCATCCCATGTCGAGGCCACTTTTCCTTTCTCACTTTTCGTGCTGCATCATTCATCCTCCATTCACCTAATTGACCCTTTTTCTTACTCTAATAGTTCAAGATCTAAGTTACTACTATTTTGGAATGACTCGAGAATCTCTCAAACAACTTTTGAGTTACGGGTAAGCAAATGGAAAAATAGCCTAACAAAAATATAAAAAAAATGTCGAGTTAAATGAGACGTGAAAAATAATATTATCCGAGTAGTATATGACATTCTTAGAATGCATAAAATATAAATAATTTTACAAAAAAATTATTATTATTATTATTTTTCCTATCGTTGACTTGATTATTCACAATAAACTACACAAATTCAGTAAACCGGGAAATTTCTCTCTCTAGCCCCCGTCGGCCCAGTTCCGTTCCGTCCAGCCGAAGCCCACTAATTCATCAAATCAGCGGCTTGAAAGAGCAAGACGATTCGTAATCGTGATATAACGGAGTTACCAATAAAAGGCCGCAATCGCGTGAGCGTCGTTTCCACGCGCCCCGGCGGTACCCTCTCCCAGTCAGCCTTCTAACCCTTCTTTCCCAACATGTTTACCTCACGTGCCAAATCGCCATCCGGCGTCCCCTTCGCCGCACTTACTTTATCTCACCCACTCGCCAAAATTATTAATCCTCTGTCTTCTCTCTTATCAGCCAAATCATTACCCTCAGATCACCGCCGAAATTACCATTATCACCACTCATCAACGATCCTAGATCCATGGGCGATTTAACGGAGTCGTCGACGCCGACACGTCAGGTACCGTTCCGAGAGGATTGTTGGACGGAGGAGGCCACTTCGACGTTGGTTGACTCATGGGGCCGCCGTTACATGGAGCTTAACCGTGGGAATCTCCGTCAGAAGGACTGGCAGGAGGTGGCTGATGCCGTTAACGCCCGCCACGGTCATACCAAGAAGACGCATCGTACCGATGTTCAGTGCAAGAATCGAATCGATACCCTAAAGAAGAAGTTAAAAATTGAGAAGGCCAAGATTGCTGAGTCTAATGGAACTCTAACCTCGTCGTGGCCTTTCTTTTCTCGTCTTGATGTTTTGATCGGCTCTAATTTTAACAAACAGCAGCAGAAATTCATGCCGTTGCCGATCCCGTTGGTATCTCAGTCGACGTCGTCCTTGTCTCTGCCATCGCCTCCGATGGCTGTTCCGTTACCGTTCCGTAAGTTTCCGTCTGCGATGTTACCTACGGCTGTTTTGCCGCAGAAGCGTCCGTATTCTTCTCCATCGCCGCCACCACCAGCTGTGGATGAGTCGTATTTCAGGAGGAATTATTCTGCCATGGCTGCTGCCGCTGCGGCAGAGGATGCACCTGATGCAGAGGATGAGGGGGACTCGGGTGGGGAGGAAATTGAAGTGAGCGATGAGAGGGGTGCGGAGGAGGAGGGGAGATGAGGGGATGAGGAGATTGGCAAAGGCAATAGAGAGGTTTGGAGAGATATAAGAGAGAGGGTGGAAAGCATGAAGCAGAGGCAGATGGTGGAGCTGGAGAAACAGAGGATGCAATTTGCCAAGGATTTAGAGGTTCAGAGGATGCAGTTATTTATGGATACTCAGGTCCAGCTCGAGAAGATCAAGCGGGCTAAGCGATCTGGATCTTCTGATGGTATGGTTTTGAATCTTATGTTATTTCATAAATTTTGTTTGTCAAATTTGTGATTTGTAGTGTATCTTCTGGGTTCATTTTCCATCATAATATTTTGTTTTCTTACTGACTTCTTGTTTATCTCTTTATAAGGTTATATATATTGGTCTCTTAAAATTGGATATGTATATTTTGCACTCAGGGGTTTCTTACATTAAATGAGAGTTTCTGAAAAATGTAGAGGATATCTATCTGGTCTTGAAGTTGAGGTTCAATCTGAGCTGTTAATTTTTGAAAAATGTTAACCCAAATTTTCACTAAATTGTACAATAGTATTAGCGTCCTTCTTTCTTCTGGAGTGGTATGTGGCGGCAATGATTTAGAGTTGGTCTTTTACACTGCACATGGTAGTTCTGTGCAGTTTTTCTCTCCATGTACATTGATGCTTTCAGTGTAACTTTGTGTTGAAGCACTTTAAATAAAGAGTCGGTTCTATTGGCAAACAATTTTATGGTTTTTGGCACAGCAGGAGGTTGGGCCTTTCCTTGCATTTCTCATTTTATCTGGTTGAGTGTTTATTTTTTCGATGTTTATCATTGATTCATTGCTATTCGCATCCAATACAAAGCTATGCTATACTTTGATTTTTGATTTTTTTTCCTTTAGTTTCACGGAATAGAGGTTTTCCGACTTCTATGCTAAGTGGGTACAACCCTGAGAAAGATCAAGTTACTTTCAATTCCTACATAACAAAAAACTTCAATCTTAGCAGGAGACTATTAGAATATCATGTGCCTTAGAAAAAGATTTCAAATTTTGGAACAAGACTATTTCTTGCTGGTGGTTTTGTGTACCCATCTATTATCATGAGTGGGGATTAAATTTGTTTGAAGCTTTGAACAAAATTATTCGAGTAGGAATTCTCTGAATCGTGAAATGAATTCCAATATGTATTTGATGGCTTTTTGAATATGCTCCATCTTTAATATCGATAACATCTATGGGTTTATCATTCTGCATGCTTGACATTAGGGAGAAGTCATTCTGTTCTTTTGACATGGTGACCATGAATGAGACCAAAGCATCAAATGACAAATAATAATGATGAACCCTGTGATGACTGACTTCTCAGTTAGGATTATGGAGTTCAATTGTTGGAATTAAGGGCACCCCTGGAGGTCTATAGAATACTAAAAATTCTAGGATTCTTTGCTTTCCCCTCTCTGATATTGCCGCTGTTTGGGCTCCATTTTTCCAAAATTCATTTTCAATTATGCATTCTCCCATAAAGTATTTTTACACGTAAATTTAAAACTTTTCTTTATTTTTTAACCACAAATTCTCCAAAAAAAAAAGAAAGACTATTTCAAAACACGTTTTACCCCAAAAAATGGGGGTCAAACAGGGGCATTGTTTCGGTTTCATTTCGGGTTTTTTATTGTTTGGCATGTAGGATTCCCCTTTCCCTAGGCTATAAAAGCTATCCCCCCTGCACTTGGTCTCCTTGTAATTCATAAAGATAAAATTATTTATGAAACTAATTTAGGACTGGACTGATTTCTCAAATGGTAACTAGAATATGTTTTTTGGCGATGTTTTGAAAGTAATTTAGTTAATTTTGGATAGGTACCACTTCTACTGGATTACAAACAAAGAGATCCAGAAAGCTTTAAAACAAATTTAGCATTCCATCAATATGGCTTGAATACGCTAAGTAACTAACTGGAACGCCAAAAAAAATTTCATTTGTATTGGCCTCAATCAATTCATGGAGAAGTATATTGGCATTTGGTATTTTTGTGTGGGGTTCATTTAAACCATTTTACCTTGTCTATTGGAAATGATTGTAAAATATTCGGTTTATGAAGCCATGTCAACTTGTGTAGACCATTAAATGGGTTTTGAATACACTGGGAAAAGGTTAACTTTTGTGTGCTTGAATGATGCATGTTGATTATTGATCATGCTGCTTGTGTTGTTATAACCTAGTGTGGATAAATTATGTTGCGACAACTCGCATTTTGTTGTAGACTAGTAGTGGCCAATGATACTCTCATGTCTAGTTGTTTTTGACCCATTTCTGTTTGTGCGACTTTGATTTTCGTAATACAGTTACTTGAAGGCGTTACTATTGTATGATGCAGATATGTATAGTTAGCCATGAGGAAAAGAGCTTGATGGGTATTGCTGTGTGGAAGTTGGAGCACAAGTAGCTTTTGAGTCCTTTTGACTTGCACAGTGAAGTCAATATTCCTATAAAAACATTGGTCTCGGCAAATTTGTCAGCAGAGAAGAATTTTCCCTGTCCTAGTGAATAGATTATCTGCTGTATTTTGTGTCTTGAGTTTTATTCGTAACTTAATTATGCAGTTAATGTTGTAGGTTCTATTTCTTGATGTCTCTGGTTATGCCAAACCAGTGCCTATGTTTGGCCTGCTGAAACCTATAACTTTTAAGGCCTTATTCTAGTTGAAAATGTTGATTTTATATTTCCCTGGAAACTTGAAATTTTGAACATTTACATGAATATTTCTAAATATGAATAGTTTATGATTTGCCTAACCTTATTTCATTTGACGTGTTGTTTGTTCAATTTTTCTGCTCCCTCGAATTCTTTGTTAATAGGGTTTTGTAGTTGCCTTGTGCTTTCTTTTTCCTTGTTTCTCTGCCATCTCCAGTTTATTGAAGAGAACTTTTTGAGTTTAGAAGAGTGAGCATGCGTTAAATATTTTTGTATGGCTGAATGAATGAATTTAGTAAAAATACCATCTTTTATTTTTATTTTTCACATACAAAGCAATCCCTTTTTCTCTCAAAAAAAATAAAAATACAGATTTTGCAGCGCTAAGTCTTTTATTGAGGCACAAGATTTGTCTGAAAATGAAATAATGCATTGATAATACAATGGGTTGACTTTGACTAGTCTTGTATTGATGGGATGGTACATAATCAAGAATGATATGATCAATTACTATGTAAAACAAGATCTTTTCTTTGATTTATCTCATTGGGAAGGACAGTGTTCAAAATGTGATGAAAAGAGAGGTATTTTCAAAAATGTCTAAAATTAAGGGGGTGAATTGAAAAATATCTACACTTTTGAAAAATGTATCAAATTATCTATTATACCTTTAATGATATTTTCGACACTTAAAATATCGTTCTCAACATTTTTTTTTTTCAATTTGTCACGAATTTCGAGAAGTACTTCCATGATAAATTACATTAAAATAATATACTTGGCATTTCAAATATCGTTCTTGACACTTTATTTGTCTAAAATAACATTTCATTTCGAACATAACAATTCTCTACATTTGAAATGTCGATAATAACATTTTATAAAAATGTCCATTTTTGAGATTAGTGTGAAATTATAAATTATTAACAAGGGTATTTTGATCTAATTTATTTCAAAATGGACATTTTTTCAATGGTGGATATTTTTGTAAATGGACATTTCTTGAAATTTTCAAATGTCAATTGGCCCTGACATTGAGCCTGGCCCCCTAGTATAATTGAAGAAGAAAGAATGGTTCAATGAAAAAATCTAGTCTTGTTTGATTCTTTTTTTTTTCAAAATTTTTTTTTTCATTTTTTTTAACTACACATTTTTCAATAAAATAATATTACACACAAATAAAAAAAAATTACCTTAATTTTTAGCTACAATATGTATTATTTTCTGAAAATGAAAATCAAGCAGGGCCATAATCTAACAATATATAAAAAGTGGATGATGAAATTTAACTGACATTTTTGTCCTTATATTATTTTACTTTACAATGTAATATTTTTTTGATGGTTGTCGATTTTGCCATTGCTGTCCGTCAGAGTTAATCTATCCATTGTGTCTTGCAAAAGTGAAAAGAATGGGTTACTCTGTTCAAGTACTTCTCCATTGTGAGAATCAATTAGGTGTCTTCGAGATCGACCAGTGGTCATTCGTGCATCTTCATGGTGGTCGAAGATGGCATTGATTGGTGGTCGGGTGGTTGGACTATAATCAAGATAATCTTGGTAAAGCCTATAGGCATCACCCTTAGCCTCTGTTCGACAATCATGTTTTCAAAGTTTTTTTTTTATATATACTTATTTTTAATCACAGATTTTTACAATAAAATATTTTTCACGTAAATTTAAAATTCTTTTATACTTTTTAATAACACATTATCCAAAAACTTACTATTCAAAAACTCATTTTTTCCAAAAAAAAATAAAAATAAAAATAAAATAAATTTTATCAAACAGGGGCTTCATCTATAATTCCGTGGATTCCTCTCGCTCATATGTTGAAATTTTGAGCACTTCGGTGGATTGTGCTAGGGCTGTAAGCAAAAACCGTCAAATCGGAAAACCAAACCGAAACCGCATTTTGGAAACCGTCGGTTTGGTGCCACGTGGACCCGTCAACGAAATGGTTTTGAACCAAACCAAACCGGTCAAAAACGGTTTGGTTTAGGTTTGAGAAATTTTATGGCGGTTTAAAACCAAACCGGACCGGTGAAAAAATATATAAAAATTAAAAAATTAAAATAAATGAAATTTTCTAATTGTAACTTGTAAGACTTTTGTGTTGAACTTTTTATTTATTTTTAAATGAGGTTCATATATTCCATAGGCTTTTAAACTAAAAGTCTGAAACGATTCATCAAGCAATCCCACGTTATATTCCATATAAATTACTATCATAAACAATCATCAACTTATATAAACTGCATAGTACTCCAATGATTAAAGAAACTTCAATCAAAATCAAAATCCTACATTGAATTGGATATCATTTCAAAAATTATTGCAACTTCTGGTTCTGTCGATTATAATTCGTAGAAATCTAAATGAAAAGTTTTGATCGGATCAACAACTATGTAATCAAAGTGAAAACAAAATAAAAATTTCGGATCTTAGAAATAAAATTATATATTGTAAATAAATTTATTTAGGTATAGATTTACCCAATATTCTAATTTGGTTTGAGAATCAATTAATCAAATAATTATAAGAAGAGAGAAGAAAAGAATCAAAAAGAAAAATGAAAGTGTTAAGGTCTAAAATGAAAAATGAATCTTATTTTTTTTTTTTATAAAAGTGATTGGAGATTGAATCATATATTTTACCAAAAAAATTAAAAAAAAAATCATATGAGAATCATCCGGTTCCCAGTAGTTCCCATACTAGAATCGAGAACTGGACCGAAACTGGTTGGTTCTTAATAATTTGTCCCAAAATTAAATTAATTTTCTAAATGGTTCCGGTCCGATTCCACCGGTTCTTGAAAAATTGTCCACTCCTAAATTAATGGCATAAAAGTAGATAGACAAAAAAATATACGGCGAAATCGGTGGTTTAAAATCGGATGACGGGAAAAAAAAAATATACGGCGAAACCGGCGGTTTAAAACCGGACCAAACCGTTAGGTTTAGGTTTGAGTTTTTTCAAACCGTTCAAAATGATTTGGTTTAGGTTTGAGTTTTTCTCAAACCGGTGTAAACGGTTTGGTTTGAAAATCTGTAAAAAATCGGTAAAATCGGACCGCTTACACCCCTAAATTGTGCTGTCTTTTCCCCAAGATTACGGGCTTCATTGACTGAGCTCAATGTTTATGGGATGTACATTAGTACATATATGTCCTGCTTTAGCAAAGTCAATTTTTCTATTGAATTTTGATAAAAATTATTGAAATATATTATTGAAAAGTTATAGATTCGTAAAATGGACGAATAAAATTAATTATTAACTTTGATTTAAATTTTTAGCAGGATTTTAAGCTATATCAAAAGGAGGCATAATTTGCACATATTGAATTCGAGATCTTTTGTTTGACTATGAGATGGTACTGTTTGACTCGAGTTAAATCAGACTTTTCGTGCAACTTAAATTATGCTTTCTAACTCGAGAACAATGATTGCTGCTTTCGATATCCTAGGCTCATTATTTTGGGCAGGAGCTCATTTAATCAAGTCTTGTTTTAATAAAAGATTTTCAACCGTGCTCCCTCCAATGGAAAATGTTAGCGTGCCAAAAAAATATTGACATCTTAAATGATCTATTTTCACATGTGTGCGAGACTTGTGTGATTAAAAAAATGCAAAAAATGCCCCTCACCCACCTTTATTGTGAGTGTATGTCAATTATAGTGTCAAAAATTTTCTGACACATTAGCATGATTCCCCTCCAATAGGGGGGAGCAATTTGACGTCCTTGTTTTTCTCCCTGTCCCCAAGCTTGGACAGGGAGCTTTATTCAAAGATTTTAGAGCCTGTTTTATTGGAGTGGTTTTCTAGGGACATTTTCCATTTTCTTGGTTGTTTGATTGCACTTTAATTCTATGGAAAATGTTTTCTTCATTTGCTCGACACGTGCACCAATTTATTGTTTTTGTTGAAAATTCTTTCCCACCTTTTAGGTGGTTTTAGTTTTCCAGCTTTTTTGTCCTTTTTTTAGGCAATTGAAAAAAATTCTAGAATCAATGGTAAAAAAGTTTATCACTTTTATTGACAATTTTCATGTAAAACAAAGCAAACGAACACCAAAAAAATGAAAAAAATTTATTTTTTATTTTTACTTTTTTGCAATCTAAACAAATTTGATCATCAATTGTAAAAAAAAATAATAATAATTATCCCAAAAATAAATTATTTGCATGAAAAACAAGGTCAAACGAATTAGGTGAAAAATTATACCAATAAAACACAATTAATTACAATTCCCTCTTAAAAAAAATTCTAAGTAATTCAATTCCTTGTAATTCGTTTTCTTTCCACCCAAATTTCACATTTGCAATCAAACGGGCCCTTATTGTAAATTATTTGCGATAAGACACCAATCACTAAATATTGTTGGGAGAGCTGGCCTAATTGAAGTGGAAATATACCATTTGGTTAAAGAAATTTTGATCCAATCATTTCTCTTCATATCATGTATATGTAAACCATTATGTAAAGAATTATGTATATACCACAATTGTATTAATGAAGGAATATGTCACTAGTACATAATGCGGTGCTCATTCCCGCACATGGAGGGGGACCCAGCTATGATAAATTATATTTTATTCAAAGTGGATCAATTTGCATGTGAGAGGGTGAACATTGAGATGGATATCATGATATATGTGTAGCATTATCTTTGAATGAATGTACACCAACCAGCCCAGCTGCGGATTACTAACACCATTGTCAAGGGCAAATGAAGGGGATATGATCATAAGCTAATGATATTCTCACCTCATGAAAATATTGTGATTTCATTCACTACAACATCTCACAGCAAATTAAGCGAATGCATAAATGTTGTTTAATATATTTTACAATAACTTCATAAAATTATTTTTTCATCAGACAAATTACTTTATGTATAGTTTTCAGGCCACAACACTACTACAACACTGCAACGGAAGCGAAACAGAGCTGAAAAATCTTTAGATGATTTCTGTAGTAGCAACATGTAATAAGTTTCTAGTAATCATCTTTTTGTGTTATCATTGGATGGAAAAATCAATTATGACAAAGAAACAAACCTCTTAATCTTATTCCACCTCAGACAATCTTTAACAAGATTCAACTTTGATCTTCTTGAGCTTTGTTAGAACATCTTTCATATTGAGCCTCTCCTCAGACAAATCAGCTGTGCATTCTATCGCTAGTCCCATGACCGATATGAAGAAGCTCTCTTTGGCTCGAATATTGTCTTCAACTGCATTTAATAGATCCACATCCACTATGTGCATTATTGCATCGGGGAATGATTCAAACACCCATGTCCTCATGGTGAACTCTCCAACAAACATATCATCTGTTGGCTTCTTTTTGGTAAATGTTTCCATCATCATAATCCCGTAGCTATAAACATCCGCCATAGGCGATATTATTCCTGTTGATCCATACTCTAAAAAAATTGCATATATAATCAAACATGTAAAATGGTAAATGACATTAATAAACTGTTAGATTAACCTATATGAATAATTATGTGTATATTATTTAACTCTGTATATAAATAGTTGATAGAACCATTTACCTGGAGCCATATATCCAATGGTACCCAACGTCTTGGTCATCAAGATTCTCTGGTCTTCTGTGAAAAGCTTGGCAATGCCAAAGTCTGCAACATGAGCAACCATATCTTCATCTAAAAGTACGTTGCTAGGCTTCAAATCACAATGGACAATTGGAGAGGGATACCCATGATGTAGATACTCCAGTGCACATGCCACATCTATCATTATTTCCAATCTTTGAGCTATATTTAAGAAATAGTTGCTCGAGGATAGCAATTTGTTGAGGTTTCCCTTTCGGCATATATTCCAACACCAAGGCTTTAATATCAAGGTTAGAGCAACTGGTAATTACCTTGATAAGATTTCTATGACGAATGTTGCACAGTATTTGACACTCTGTATCAAAAATCCTGTTTGCACCTTCCAAATCTAGATTAAAAACCTTAATAGCAGCGATCATACCATCTGAAAATATACCCTTGTACACTGAACCAATACTACCTTTGCCAATCAAATTCTCTTCACCAAATTTATTGGTAGCATTTAGAACTTCATAATATGAAATCCTCTTGATGGTGATGGGAGAAGTAGACTGAGCTGGAAGAAGTGTATTTCTGCTACGACGTCTTATTAAATAAACTACACTAATGACCAGGCTCAACACTACAGCAATTGATGGCAAAATGTACTTCAAAATGGTGTTCTTGATAGATAGTCTAGTTCCATAATATTTGCATGTCTTGACCTTAAATTGAGATGCTCCACAAAATTCTCTATTGCCTATAAAAAATTCTGAGGTAAAGTTCTTAAATGGCCCTCCATTTGGAATTTCACCACTGAGATCATTGAACGAAACATTGAAATACTCAAGGTACTTCAGCTTTACCAATGACATAGGGATTTCACCATTGAGATTGTTATTAGATAGATCCAAACTTTGCAAAGCAATCAAATTACCAAACGACTCAGTTATAGAACCATTTAACTGATTGTTTGACAATGTTAGATTTACTAAATTCTGAAGTTTCCCAATAGTGCTTGGAATCTCACCTGAGAACTGATTTCCTGATAGATATAACTCTCTAATCATGATCACGCTGCCAATTTCTGGAGCCACCGAACCACTGAGAAAATTATATGACAAGTCCATTATTTGAAGTTCCTTAATAGTCCATATTGTCGATGGGATGGTTGAAGTCAATGAGTTGGAAGCAAAATAAAATTCTCTTAATGAAGTAAGATTTCCTAGACAAGTCGGTAGCTGTTGAGAGAGCTGATTTTTCTCCAAATCTAGGTGATAAATATTCACCAAATTGCAAAAGCAGTCAGGTACTGAGCCGTGCAGGTTATTGATATCAAGCTCAAACAATTGCAACTTCCTCAATTGACACAACGTGTCATCAATTTTTCCAGTGAACTCATTGCCTCCCAGAGATAGCCAGATCAAGTTGCTCATATTGCCAATTTCACTTGTAATTGTACCTTTGATGCCACAAGCACGAGCATAGAATGTTTGAAGAGATGTCGAAAAATTACCCAAAGCTTTTGGAAGTGTTCCATAAAAAAAATTATCACCAATCGCTAAATTCTCCAAGTATCTACAATTTGTCAACGATAAAAGAAAAT